>PISW01013315.1:0-27030 GCA_004023785.1 Mungos mungo
GTTATGCTGATTCATTTTTTAGTGTCACACTTTGCATTACTAAGACAATACCAAATCAGTCATGCTATATATTTTTTCATGTATATAACTGGATTTGGTTCAGCCATTTTTTTAAAAGAATTCTTCACGGTCAGCATTTCATGGTAATTCCCATTGAACACCTGAGATTCGAAGGCTCAGATTCGGTGTTTCACCCGGATGGTCCACCTTTGGGCGCTAACCACAAAATACATCGGAAACAATGCCTGTACCCTTTGAATTGTTCCAAGGAACACATTGCTATCGGCACGGGTGAAACCATGGTGTCCTGGTTAAAGTTCAGCACGACAGCTCAAAGATACTTCTGGATTGTATGCAGTTTAACAACCTTGGGAGCATCATGATTATAGGCTTACCCTCAACAGTCTTAAATCTGTGGCCAAAACCTAAGGCTACGCTCTTGCTCTCAGTTAAGACACAAACTTGTATTTTCCATGCCTCTAGCTCTGAAGTCCAGGGTCTTGTCTCGGGATTGCCTAAGTCAGGTCTGGGAGGCACTGCAGGCGGATTCATGCCGACGCGGATTCCCCTCTAGGTGCGAATCTGTGAAACTGCGCAAGTTATGTGCTTCCAAAATACACTGGTGGGACAGGCCTGGGGGAGGCCTTGCCATTCCAAGAGGGGGAGGTAGGGAAGGAGGAAGAGGTGGCAGGTCTCAGGCAAGTCCAAAACCCAGCGAGGCAAGTTCCAGTAGATCATAAGATCTGAGAAAAATCCTGCTGGGCGCCACGGCCCCCCATCCAGGCCCAGTGAGGTGACAGCACCGCCACCATGGCCCGCCTGCTACTCCGCACCTGCTCTGCCTTCTGAACCAGGAGGAAAGAGTGTCACCCGGAAGAACCAGCGAGCCTTCACAGCCTGGTAGCTCTGTGCTCCAGCCCCGGCGGATCCGTCCTTCATTCCGTCGCCTTTCTCTGCTCCCTGCCCTTCAACCTGGCAGCCTGGGTGCAGGTTCCTGCAAGCTCCGCTCTGCTGAGAGGGCTCCGCACAGGGGTCACGGCCATGACCTCTTATCAGACGGCCGGTCGGCCACACCCTTGCTGTTCTCTCCGTCTTTGCAGTGTGGGTAGGATTTTCTGAATTCCTAATTTCTGGTTCCTTTTTTTTTTCTTTAAGTATTTTAGGGGCACCTGAGTGGCTCACTGGGTTAAGCCTCCGACTTTGGTTCAGGTTGTGATCTTGTGGTTCTTGGGCTCTGTGCTGACAGCTCGGAGCCTGGAGCCTGCTTCCAATTCTGTGTCTCCCTGTCTCTACCCCTCCCCTGCTCGTGGTCTGTCTCTGTCTCTCAAAATAATAAATAACATTAAAAAATAACTATAGGAGTTTTCAGGTTTTTCATATTTTTTCTTGAATTGGTTTGAACAAGTGATATTTTCTAATAATTTGTCCAAATTTTTCTTATCTATTGATATGCAATTTTTTATATTTTGAGATGGTCCCCAAGTTATTATTGTACTATATTATCACTAACTATCTGCCTCAGATATGATGTCCTTTTCATCATTTTTGATATTGGCCTTTTCTTCCTAGTTTTGTTTCTTCATGGGCCATCACCTACGTTTGTCCCTTTTATTAGTTTTATCAAGTTGAAACTATTGGCTTTACTGTTCCTTTCGATTTTGTTACTTTTTCTATATCATGCATGAATTTTTGCTTTTAAGTTTCTTATTTTTTTGCCTTCCTCCCTCTTCAAGTTTAAATTGCTCTTTTTCTGTAACTTCTCATTTTCAGGCTTTCTTCTGTCATATTTTCTGTACATAAGGCACATGCATTTTTAAGTACTGCTTTAGCTGCATTCCACAAATAGAGATGTGTAATGTTTTTGTTATTATTCAATCCACACTATTTTCTAATCTCCATTAGAATTTCTCCTTTGACTCAGCATTTACTTAAAAATGTATTTCTTAATTTACACATAGGGATTTCACGTCTGTTTTTAGAGTACTTATTCCTAACGTGACTCTAACACAGCTAACTCTCCATGAGTCCAACCCATTGACATTTGCTGAGACTTAGCTTGGGGCCCATCCACTCATTTTTAAAAACCAGGTCTGCGATTTTAAAAGGGAAGCGCTTTCAGCATCTGTTATGTGTCCTGTTCTGTATTTGTGCGTTAGGTCAGTTTTGTAATCATTCTGTTCACACATTTCCTATCAGCTACTGAATAACGCCCTCTTGCCGGGGGTCTGTCTCTCCTTGTCCTTCTGTCAGTTCCCATATGATACATGTTTAAGGCACACTCTTTGGTCTATATATGTTTAAAACGAGTATGACTCCTAGGTAAAACTAACTTTCATTATATAATTGGCTTTCTTTACCTTCAATAACATTTGTGTGTGTGTGTGTGTGTGTGTGTTGGGTTTTATCTGACTTTTCCAGAGCGATCTCAGCCTTCTGTCCGTCAGTGAGTGACATTAAAGCTTTCTATAGTTTGGGGCGTCTGGTGGCTCAGTTGATTGAGCGTCCGACTCTTGATTTTGGCTCAGGTCATAATCCCATGGTCATGGGACAGGCCCTTGTTGGACTCCACACTGAGCGTGGAGCCTACGTAGGATTCTTTCTCTCTCCCTCTGCCTCTCTTTCTCTTTCTCTAAAATTAAAAAAAAAAATTTAATTTTTAAAAATTAAAAATTCTTTCTATAGCTGACATTTACAGGTTTCCCTCATGAACAGGTATATGTTATATTTTATTTTTATCTACACTGACAATGTTTATTTTGTCACTGGAGTATTTACTTGGAATCAGTTTGGTTGGTGGTGACTGAGACTTTTCCACCATCTTGGTTTCTGCTCACCATTTGTCCTGTCTACTCGCTATTTCTTTGCCTTTCCTCTCTCGTCTTGTTAGATCAGTGGACTCTGATTGCTGTTTTTGCCTTTGAACTTCTTCATACTGTCTCTGTTCTGTTTGTACTTGCCCTAGAAATGTAAGCATGCATATTCAACCCCACAAATCCAAATGTGATCAAATCTCCCCCTTCCCCCTGGACAATCCCTGGATCTTGGGATATTTTAAATTTGCTTCCCTCTCTCCTGAATTAAATGTTATTGTCTCCATTTTTAAAGTTCATCTTGTTTTGTGTTTTAATCCTCTTGACCCTTTTACCACTGTTTTATTTAGTTGATATTAATTTACATTTGCTTATATGTTCACCACTTCCTCTGTTCTCTTAAACCTATCCTTCATGACCAGTTTCTCTCTGTCTAAAGTACATTCTTTAGAATTTCCTTGCGTGAGATTGTGTTGCTGGCAGGTTCCCTTCTCTTAGTTCTCATTTGCCTGTAAGTGAAAGAAATTTACCCTCATCTTTGAAAGATGCTTCTGCTGTGCATAGATTTCCAGGTTCTAGACGAGATTTTCTTATAGCAAGTGGGTATGTCTTTCTTCTCCTAGCTTCTGTTGATGTTGCTAGAAGTTAGGTGTCATTGCAGCTGGTGTCATGTGTGGGCAATCTATTTTTTTTTCACTCTGGACGACTTCAGATGTAAGCCTGCAGCTTTACTGTTATCTAGATGTGAAATTATTCTTATCAGTCATGCCTGGGATTTGCTAAGCTTTTTGAGTCTGTGGGTCTACTCTGGAGTCTGAAAAAGTCTCACTGTTATATTTTCAACTATTGCTGTGTTCTCTTCACTTGGCTCTCAGAACTTGGACCAGATCCTGGCCAGAACCTTTCACCTCGCTCCTGCCATGTTTACCCTTTCTGCTGTGTTTTCCATTATTTTCTCTCCCCATCATGTTCTGATTTGTCTTACGATTCACAAATTCTCTCTTCTGCTCTGTTCATCTTCCTGCCAATTATATTTATATGATTTTCATCTCCAGAAGTTCTGCTTGGTTATTTTCCAGATACGGCGTGCCACATTTTATTGCCTTTTCCTTGCAGTAAGTTCAAGTTTGCCAACTGGTCATATTTTACGAACTATAAGCTGCACTTCTTTTTTTTACGTTTTAACATCTTTGAAATAGTTCTATATATGAAAACCAAAGTTGTTTTATAATTACTATCAGCCAAAAGCACCCATAGAGAGATCATTAATACGCACACAAGATGGAACTAAGAAACTGGTAGAAAAGGAAGAAAAGTATGTGTAAGATAGATCACTATAAAGCAGGTGTGAGATTTTTTTTCTCCACTTAAGATACCGGATATAGGATATGGAAGCACCATTTAATTTTCAATAAACTATCACATCCTCCCAGAGCGACGTGCCTTCGCACGGAACACACGGTAGGTGAAGGAGGCCTGATGACCACGGGGCGGACCCTGGCGCCGCCCTCTGCACCTGTCCCGGGACCCGGCACTACGGGCGCTTCACCCGTGCCTGGCTTCCTCCCGCTGACTAACAAGTCACCACCAACCGGCACCCTCGAACGACCCCCATCCATTCTGCCACAGCTCCGTGCCCACGTTCTGGGCATGGCACAGCTAGATTCTCAGTTCAGGGTCTCCTGAGGCTGAAATCAGGGTGTTGGAGTCTCATCTGAGGCTTGGGGTCCTCTTTGTGGTTCTCGTGACCGTTAGCAGGATCCATATCCTTGCAGCTGTGAAACTCATGGAGGCTACAGGGGCGCCTGGGGGGCTCAGTCGGTTAAGCTTTGGCTCGGGTCATGATCTCACAGTATGTGGGTTTGAGCCCAGCATCGGGCTCTATGTGGACAGCTCAGAGCCTGGAGCCTGCTTCAGATTCTATGTCTCCCTCTCTCTCTGCCCCTCCCTTGCTCTCTCTCTCTCTCTCTTTCTCAATATTAATAAACATTGCACAAACTGACGGCTGAAGAGGGAGGGGGGAAGGGGATAGGGGTGATGGTCATAGAGAGGGGCACTTGTGGGGAAGAGCACTGGGTGTTATATGGAAACCAGCTTATATATAAACTATATAAAAAACATTAAAAAATGTCAGTCGATCAAAAAAATTTTTAATTAAAAAATAAAAATAATAAAATAAATAACATAAATAAATTTTTTAAACCTCATGGAGGCTCCATCTCCAAGGTCAATGGGAAAATGCCTGTCTGACACAGACTCCTGTAGAGAGTTCACAGATGAGGTCAGGTCCACCCAGGATAACCTCCCTTCCATTCACTCAGAGCCAGCTGGTTAGTGACGTACCCCTGGGAGTGACGGACCACCCCATTCTCTCTGGTCCTGCCCGTCCTCAAGGGAGGGGAGCACAGCACGCTTACAGCAGGCGGCAGGGACCTAAAGGGTCACTTGGAGTTTCTGCCTTCCAGGCTGTCCTAGAAGGACCATCTCAAAGCTTCCATTTGGCTCTTCCTACCCTCGCTCCCCTGAATATGGAGATCGTGCATGGGTCGTACCAGGTTTTGAGTACGTGTATTCCCATTGTACGCTTGCTAACGGTGGAGCTAACCACAGGCTAGATGCAGGCACCGCTGGGTCCACTGAGCAACAGTCCCAGGTCAAGATGCCACCGCGCCATGCTGACTGGCGGACCGTGGTGGGGGGACATGGCGGTTTCCAGGAAGCAGCGGCACAACCTCTGACTTCAGGAGGTTCCAGCCCAGCCTCCCAGCGGCCGTCGGCCCAGACTGGGATTTCCTTCTGTGCTCTGCGAGCCAGCCCTGCCTCCCAGCCTTCCAGGTTCGGGACCCCAACCCCTTCCGTCTGTCTCTCAAGCCCCAGAGGCGGTCGCTGCTCCTTTCGGTCGCTGCCTCTGCGGGGCCTCACTGTGTGCTTTTTTGCCTTTTTAGTCCTCTGATGTCTGTTGAATCATCTCTCTGTTTTAAAATCTCTTTACCACAAGGACGAGCCCAGAGGACAGCGTGCTGAGCAAAGCATGCCAGTCACAGAAGGACAAATGCCGCAGGGTCCTACTTACACGAGGAACCTAAAGGAGTCAGACTGAGGGCGCCGGGGGCTCGGTCGGTGATGCGTCTGACTCTGGGTTGTGGCTCAGGCCACGATCTCACGGTGGTGGGATGGAGCCCCGCGTCGGGCTCTATGCTGGGCACGGAGCCTGCTTGGGATTCTCTCCCTTTCTCTCCCTCTCCCCTGCGTGCACACACTCTCTTTCTTTCAAAATAAATCAACTTTAAAAAGTAAATCAGTAAAAGAGTCACAGTGACAGAAGCAGAGAGTGGAATGCGGTTGCCGGGGGTGGGGAGGGGAGGAGAGATGTGGCGATGTCAGTCCATGGACAGAAAGTCTCGGTTACGCAAGAGGAGTAAGTCCTAGAGATTTGCTGCACAACACTGTGCCTCTGCTGGACGCATCATGCTGCGCACCTGAGGGTTATCAGAGTGATCGCCGCCGTGTCTAGTGTTCTTCCCACAAAAACGGAAGAGAGCCGCAAGGAAGCTTCTGGAGGTAATGGGTATATCAGTTCCCTTGATTGTGGTTTCACAGGTGTCCCAAGTCATCAAATTGTATACCTTAAATATGTGCATGAGTTGTATATTAATGGTACCTGAACAAATCCGTTTAGAGATAAGTTAACAAAATAAAATGCCTCTGCTAAAAATAACGGCTACAGCTCCTGTGTTCCTGCCTGGAGCCGGGCACACACCCGAAGTTTCCTCCACACTAGAATGAGTAGGAAACCTCCATATGTCCACGGGACGGGCCACTGTGCCGAAGTACAGCTGAACTCTCTGGGCTCCTCACAACCGCGCTGTGGGACAGATTGTTCCATGCGCTGGAACATTCTACAGCCGTGTCCTGCTGGGGGGTAACACTGGAGCCGACGGGGAGGCAGTCCTGCCTATGCAGCCCCCCAGAGAGGGATGGCCGTGGCCCCGCCAGGCTTGGGCTGCCCCTGCGTGGACGCCGGCCCCGGGTGTGCGTCTCCCCGCACCTGTCACAGTTCACGTGTAACGTATGTCGTGCATTGTGCTCGTTATTTCAATCCTAACACTGGTGCCTTTACAACTCACATGAACGTGCAGCCCTGTTCCCCCCACACCTGTGTCTCCCCCACGTGCCTCTCACTTGAAAGGATGTTGAAGCGGTTTTAGCACAAGAGCATTGGTCTTGAGGACATCAGTGACTTCACAGAGTCTGGGAGCTGGGACTTACCTCTCCCTGAGCCCCCGCGGCGGCGGTCGGGTCACCCAGCGCCACGGAGCGTGACCTTGGGTCCTCTTGCACTACCCCTGGAAGACAATGGCAAACGTGTTTATCCTAGACAATTAAAACTAATATTCATGCCTTTTTCGGCCTTAATCCATTTATAATTATTCACAGACTGTAGTTTTCAGAGGTGATCTGATTTATCATGGATATACATTTACATCGAAATATATTTACATTGATTCATAGAAACTAAACCCATGTAATTTATATCTAAGAATCCTGCATCTCCAGAGTAACAATTTTTAGCAAATTTGTGTTAAAATTATAATGAAAGTCCAGAAATAAGTTATATAATTTTTCATGAATTTACTCCTGTGTGTCAGATCATCACTTCATTTTTCCCAAAAGTATTACATCTAAATAAAACAACGCATCTTTGGAAGACCCCAGGGGACTTCGGAAATGAGGTCGTGCAGAGGATGGCTGCTGTTCGTGCCCGCTGAGTCCCTCCCCAGGAGCCCGCCTCCTGCCCCTCCTCCCGGGTCCTGGGTGTGCCCTTCCCCACCTGCGTTATGGGCACAAGACCGTGGGCGGGTATAGAATGTTAGTTACACTTAACACTTGTGTCATTGTATCAACATATTAATTATGTGGATGGAATACAGTACCCAACTGTGAGGCTTTTTCCTCAAAGAAAATTTTTTTTAAATAGACTCCGTACCCAACACAGGGCTTGAACTCACGACCCTGAGGTCAAGAGTCACATGATCTACCAACTGAGCTAGCCAGATGCCACTCCTCAAAGTATGGAATTTTAGAGAAATTTTAAGTATAATATATTCAAAATGAAGTCATAAAGAAGGATTATAGTTCCATTTAACCATCAGAGACGAGAAAGCACAGATTTAGACTTCCTCTAACACACATACCTTTTAGCAACCGACATCGCCAGGAAAGTACTTTTTAGTGATAAATCCTTAACACGATTGCTTAACAGTCAAACAAGGAGGTGTGTTCAGAAATGTCACAGAACACTGAACTGGATGTTATTACTCGGCAGCATTCAGAAGCAAAATAATGGTAAAAATCAAACTCTAGGTTGAAATGTTAACTTCCTAAGGCATGATGATAATCTATGGCCTTTCGTTTTTGGATTCCTTCTAAAAAATATTGAGCCCATCTGGACTCCCTCCAATCAATCCCCACCCAGTGGTGCTGTGAAGGGTCAAGGCCGTGGCCTTGACTTTGCCGGAGCATCTGGCCCTGGGCCATCGCCTCGCTCCACATCTCTCACCCCACATCCAGTGCCCCCTTACGCCTCTCTTGAAGTAGAACCTGTCCTGCTTCCCATCTTCACAAGAAACTCGAGTTCTCTGTAACTGCTTCATCTACTTTCTGTAATTAAAAAAAAAAAAGCCAACCCACAAATATTTATTGAACAGCCACTGCTTTCCTGTTTCCCCATGTTGGGTTCCTTATTAGCCTGCTCCCTGCCTTCCAGGGTATTCACCAGCTGGTGCGAGCCCATCCTGATGCCGTCCAGTGTGAGCCGCAGAACCGTGCAACCAGCAGAAAGGGGGATTCGGACACGTAGAAGGTCCTCTAAGCGATTTGTATAAGAAATGGCCTCTGTTTAAGAACACAGACTATCCCTTCATTAAAGGTAACATTCACTGTTTATTTCTATTAAATTCTCATATCACCAATACTGTCATAGAGAAAGAAAATTTAAGGAATTCACATACTAGAGAGTATGACACATTCTTAGCTTCCTGTTCATGGGAAAATATCCAGGAGATCTTAACAGAAGAAAAGGTTAATAAATTGTTGAAAATGGCTCACAACAAGTTCTCCAAGAATCAAAAGTGGAGGACAATCCCCAGCATCTCGATGCAAGTCTGTGTGGGCCTCCCTGGTGTCCCCCAGCCGCACGTGGTCCCCCACATACCTCACACAGCCTGAGCCCCCTGGGAGCCTTCCAACCCCGGGAAGTGACGGGATTACCAAATTAAAACATTTTATCAATTACCAAAACATTCCTATGAACCATTTCATGGTACTGAAAAAAGGTGTTTCCACTTCACGATTTTACTGTGTAGGCAAGATCCCTACAATGTGTAAACTAAGACCAAACAAAATAGCTCTTTCAACAGTTTATCAAGAGTAGACACACACCCACCAACCTTGGGTTTCAGGCTGCCTTTCTCCCACCTGAGCGGTGAGCTGGCTCTCCCGTGGCCCCCTGGCCCCAGGGGAGGGGACGAGGCAGGTCCCGCCCTCGGCGACGGTTAGCCCCACACCCTTTAGATCTGAGCTCCTCACCCTTGGTCAGGTGTGCAATTTCTAACCACCTGTCGGATCGGCACTTCTCTTGGGCTTTCATTTTACTAAAAGAGGCAGAAAGAAGGGAAGATGTCAGTAAGTGCTAAGTGCTGGAGCCTGACCTATGTTTGCATCCTACGTAACCAGAATGTGGGCTGATGCTGTTAGAGTCCTTAGTCAAGCCAAATTTTGTGTTTAGAACATTCCAAATAAAAGAGATCTGACAATTGCATCAGGGTTTCATAGGGAATCAAAATCACAGAGCAAATGAATATATACACACGTTGTATATATATGTGCGTATATATATATAGTGATTTTCCATTTGATTCACATGCTTGCTTTTCGGCAACTGTGTGAACTGAGTGCCCTGAGCATAAGATGAAATATCGTGTTCATTCTGAAAGGCTGCCCAGATGTCACTGAAAGCTCTGCACCCTGCACCATTCCTATCCTGAGAAATGTCTTTTCCTTTTCACCTTTGAAGGACACTGGCCTTATAACTGATTCATTTGGAACATGGGCAGCTCTGGCTTTCAGTACCTCAGCTTCTTGCACTGAAGTTGATAAAATGCTAAGGGCTACAGTCAGGTGCATAAGGCTTCTAGGCACAAAAGGTGGCCCTCAGAGGCAGTATTTCTTCTCATCCCGCTAAACGACTCTTTTGAAGCACGTTTATGTAGGAAACGTGCCATATTTATATTCTTACACCAGCTTGGATCCTTTTTCTTTTACTCTGCACTAATACACCACCTCACCTACACTGATGTGTCATTAGCTACAACTATTGTCTCTTTGTATCATTTTTGTGTTATCATTCACTTTGTTGGAGTTTCATTTGCCCTATTTTTGTGATAAGAATGGACCAAAATTCTCCAATAACCAGCAAACAGAATGAGGAGAGGCATCTTTTTAAAAACATACACATACTACAATATACAAGATGAATTACAAGCTATAGTTAAAATTATGTGGACACCAACATCCCTGGACCCTTCACAAGTTAACGATCTCTGGGAAATGAACAATAATTTGTAGTTGCCCTCATTCTGTTTTCATTACACATTATTTTTCTACGTATACAAAGTGTTGTTTATAAGAGGATTTGGATGCCTGTGAATCAAGGAAATTTTACAGACATGGGGAAAAACACAAGAGAAACCTCATTCACAAATGTATGTTTTCAGTGGTGGTATTATCATTTTGTGGAGATGCTGAAATCAATTACAGTCTGTTGAAAGTATATGTGTTAAAAGTACTTAACTGCTTTCAAAGCTTTCATAACTTTCTAGAAGAAATTTCTTTCTCTATATTCTTTACAGAAGAAATCTCTCTACATATGTTTCTGAAAACTGAACTTTATGTCACAGGGAGATACCCAGCACGTGACTTCGCTGTAGGGACGTTGCAAACCAGACCGCACATTGTTCTGAGGACCGCACAGTCGGGCTTACCCGTCTGGGGGGCCCGGAGTGGCCTCTGGGGACCCCCATCTGGAAGCTCGCTCTCTGTCCAGAGCCGACTCCCACATCAGCGTGGCTGACGTGTCCAGTGTATGAAATCGCTGCATCGCCCGGGCGTTTCCTGCAAAGTCAGGGAAGTAGGCGTTCATTCCCATCTCCTGTTTACAATGTTCTAAAGCGCATCCAAAATATATTGAGAAGGTGCTCAGAACTATTGCTTTTCTTGAGTAGTAAACAGGAAAATTGCTTATTATTAAATTACATTTGATTTATAAATTTATAACTTTATAAATTCTATCATTTAATATTATTATTAAAATACACTGTTGGGGGGGCACGGTTTCGGCACAGTGTTAAAGACTCACAGGGGCGCCCGGGGGGCTCAGTCGGTGAAGTGTCTGACTCCTGGTTTTGGCTCAGGTCATGAGTTCCAGCTCCATGTCTGGTGCTGCACGGAGCCTGCTTGGGATTCTCTCTGCCTCTCTCTCTGCCCCCCCCCCCACTCACTTGTGCCCACTCTCTTTCTCTCTCTCTAGACAAATAAATTTTTGAAAACGATTCCTATGAAAAGTCTTATTTTTATACTTACCACCATGGTACCTGCCCCCTGCCTGCCCCTCCCCCACCCCCGCCAAGATCAGGGCAGATTTCATGTGAAAAGGCTTTCTGCAGGTTGAGAGCTGCACAGTTTGACCTCGTTCAGCAACTTCACCATCCTGATTCCAGCTTTGCTCTTTTCCACCCTGTGAGCTTCGCTGGGCTGTGACACCCACCCTCACTCCTGTAACCGACTTGGAGCTTCCTAGACTCCACTTCTTTGGTTACTCCCAAGGGCAAGCGCTGAGCATCCTTTTCATCTCTGATGCCAGAATGGAGGAAATAAAAGATATGAAACGCTAACGTGGAAAAAGGAAAATCAGCATCAATAAGAGTAGGAGAAAAGACACACAACAATAAATCCTGACGCAAGACTACCGAAGGGGTCATAACGGATTTTGTTTGACCAGTGAAAAGCCCTAGACGTGCTCCCAGTGCAAACGTAGAGCCTGGATTTGACACAGCTGCCAGGCGGTGAGAGGCCACGTCAACTTAAGACACACTGGGCAGGAGCAGACTCCTTCCTGGGCTCAGCCGGTGCGATTGGAGAAACCGTTCATTCTTCCCAGGCAACGACAGTTATACCGACCTGATTAAGAAAGGTCACTATTGCAAACTTTCCATTCTTCGAGATTAGCGTAAATATTAGAGTAGGCATTGAACCTCTACAGTGCGCCCATCTGTGAAACAGCTCCCCTCTAGGCAGTATGTACAGTTCACACAACTTAGTAACATCACAGCATTAAGCCTCGGTTCCCAGAGATGGCCCCGTCACTGCCTGGTCCCATCCCTCCATGGCAAGTTCTGAGGCTGGCACGTGACAGTTTGGGGGTGAAAGAAACTAAAGACACACCCCAAAGCGTGTGTGGACATGGAAAAGAGAAAGTTTACTACGCACAGACTTTTCTGAAATCCCTCCAAGATGCTCTTTCGTGCAAAACAAAAACTGAATTCAAAAGAAGGAAACAGGGGTGCCTGAGCGGCTCGGTTGGTTAAGCATCATCTCATGGTTTATGGGCTCAAGCCCCCCGTCGGGCTCTGTGCTGATGATGCAGAGCCTGCTTGGTATTCCCTCCCTCTCTGCCTCTCCTCCACTTGTACGCATGTGCGTGTGTGCGCCCTCTCTCAAAATAAATAAATAAACTTTAAAAATATCAGAAGAAAAAAGAAAACAACAGACCCAAGAATAATGGCAGCCTAACCAGTAACCTATGGTTGGGTCTAAAATACTGTCAATGAATAATTATCTGGATCCGACACCCAAAATATCCCAGCACCAGGGCCAAGGTGGAACCGCCAGCGTTCTCGAGCGAACACAAGTAGAATGCAGCCTGCCCTCAACAGCTGCAGCACCCGCGTGATTTCTGTGGAGGCAGCGATTTTCACAGATCAGCGCCTCTGCCATCTCACAATCCACAAATAAGCAAATCTCTCAAGTCTCCTACAGAAGATGTGCCCCATAGAAACCAGATACACAATTTTGAATATTTTGATTACTAATGAGCACATGAGCATCTCAGATCCTTACCATAAGAGGAAATGTCACAGATTCTATATCATGGAACTTGATGTGCTTGCAAAATATATTTCTTCAGATTTTATCTATAGAGATTTTGTTGGGCTCAACTGTGATGTTATTATATTACATGTAATTGTACTAGAACTTGAGATAAGGCTGCATCTCAAATATGCTTACTTGTGATACATGATACGAAGGGCTTTTAAGAGAGAAAATACTTCCTGGAATAGACTTGCCCGTGTGTTAATAATCAGAGAATCAAACCGGGCACAGCACATGACCAAATTCTTATGGGAACTAAAAGGAAACAAGTGCCCACGAACAAATCACAATTATAAGACGTTAGACAATTCAGACACAAACCAAGATCTGGCAGGGAGGAAACGTAACAGTGAAAATAGTACAGGCGTGGGGTGCCTGGGTGGCTCAGTCAGTTAAGCATCCAGCTTCGGCTCAGGTCATGATCTCACGGTTCGTGGGTTCGAGCCCCGTGTCAGGCTCTGTGCTGACAGCCAGCTCAGAGCCTGGAGCCTGCTTCAGAGTCTATGTCTGCCTCTCTCTCTAACCCTCCCCTGCTCGTGCTGTCTCTCTCTGTCTCTCAAAATTAAAAAAAAATTTTTTTTAATTAAAAAAAAAAAAAAGAAAATAGTACAAGCATTAGGGCACGGGGTCCTGAGCACCAACTGTATCTGGTTCTGAGGAGTTAGAGCCTAGACATGTTCTGGAACATCTCAGACCTGAATGCTGAAATGTAATGTTGATGTATATATGATGGGCATTTGTATTGAAAGTATCCTATACATATATGTGTATGTGTGTGTGTGTGTGTGTACATGTATACATAATGTGTATGTGTATGTGCACAACAGGATATATATAAACATAGACATAGATATATAGGTATAGATATGCCTCTGATGCCTGCACATTGTGGACACACAGCTTTTGACTCTGTAGTTAAATACAGACCAAAAAAGAGTTAGCTTGCAGAAATTGTAATAATTTTAAGCCTCAGCCAAAACCTTAGACTTGATGAATCAGGAAACTGAACTGAAGAATGTTTAGGAATTATAAACTCAGCTGATTTCCAAATTCGTTTATTTCATGATGTATTTTAAACATAGGATTGCCTGTATTTCCAAGCATGATCTCCTGTTACAATTTGTAAGAGAAGCAAGTAGAAGTTGATCTTAAAAAGAGAAATGTGCATTGAATAGAGAAGCCCTGACATTCAGCCGAGTGCAGGCGCGATTAGATCTACAAGAAAGGGTGTTTGGGTTATCGTTGGTGAATTAACAGGGGAAGGCGTGCAGACAGGGACTCGTACCTCCCTGAGGCATCCTGCGGGGCCTCTAGTCTTTCATCCTGCAGACGAGGGAGCTCTCTTTTTGCTCATAGTGATGCGAACACTCCCAGGACGTCCCTCCTGGAGATCTTTCTGGAGCAGGGAGTCGGAAAGCCTCGGTCCTAGCCCTCGCAACGGCCCCAAGAAGCCACTGCCTGCAGGCCAACGGCTGCTGCCTGGGGTTGGAAGGGCCCGGCCCCAGGGTTCCGAGGCGGCTTCTGCCTGGGCGGCAGTTACATGGGAAGACTCAGCCGTGCAGACTTGAGGGGCGCCCACGTGTAATGGAGTCGGCCCTGGGGAAGGAGGACGTCCTTCCTTGGGCGACGGCGTGGGAGAAACCAGGGACGGCTCTGCGGTGATGACACAGTGGTACGGGACTGGTGGGCACAGACTCTGCATTGTGGACCTCAGATGTATATGTATCTGAACCCATATGTCCCAACACATGTCCATGTGTGTGAATATGTGTGTATGTATAGGAGAATAGGGATCGTAAGTTTTTTAATAAGTTTTTTGTCTTATTCAGATATTTTCTTTTGGTACCATTTAATTCTGACATAACTTCAAACTTGCAGAATAGTATAAGAATAGACAAAGAGCTCCCATAAATTGTTTATCAAATTTACCATTGTAAACATTTTGCCCGTTTCCCTTACCTCTCTCTCCATATTCATAGTATGTACCTGTTTTCTCTGAGCCACTTGAAAATAAGTTGTTGACACAAAATACTTAAGAATACGGGCACCTCCTGCGTAACCACAGTACAAGGAGAATAAGCCCGAAACTCAACACGGACACACCATTCACTAAGTCCCTGACCAGGGGCGGGGGTTGGGGGGTGGCGGGAGACACTTTGCTTTCAGAGGAATAACAGTAGGATTTTTCACAAAATTAATGGAATTGAGAAAATAATGGAATAACATCTTTGAAGTGCTCGGTGAAAATCACTACCCGTTGAGCAGTCCACCCCCAGGAAGGGATACACCTCAGAAGTGCAGGTGGTGGTGCTGGGGGCTGGTGTAGGGCCGGGTGGTTAGGGCTGACCCTGCCAGGTGGTGATTTGAGAGCCGTCAGGGGAGCAGACCCTAACCGATCTCATCCCTAGGAAGAAATAGGCGATGGGTGTTAACTAAACGTGCTGTGGACACCGTTTCACAAGGCACAGAGGTCACGTCGCTGTGCTCTACGCCACAGCCCTGCGTGTCCGTTCCAACTCAGTAAAACCGGGGAAAGCTGAAGGTGGTGAAAATGTTTTACACAGACCAAAAAAATCAAAGGATTTATTTCCACAGATCCACACGAAAAGAAATGCTAGGGGCATCTGGGTGGATCGGTAGGTTGAGCACCGGACTTCGGCTCAGATCATGATCTCTGGTTCATGAGTGTGAGCGGCACAAGGGACTCGCTGCTGCCAGATTGTCAGTGCGGAGCCCACGTCAGGTCCTCTGTCCCCTTCTCCGGACTCTCCCCCGCCTGGCGCTCTCCCAAAACTAAATCAATAAAATCAATAAAAAATAAAAATGAAAAAATAAAAGAAATGCTAGAGGGAATTTGTGAGAAAGGGGGAAGAATTACAGATGGGAAGATAGTAATTAATGCAGGAGAGAAAGAAGAAAAGCAGAAGGGATAATATGTGCATAGATCTACTGTTTTATGTACATGGACTATTTAAACAGCATCACTAATATGAGCTTCAAAATACACGTGGAAATAAAATAAATGAAATGCCAGGAGCGGCAGAAAGGAGTTAAATGGAGTTGGTGTTTCAAGGTCCTCACACCGTCAATAAATTCTAAAATTCATACAGATTATAAACCTAAATGTGAAATGTAAAAAATGAAACATTTAAAAGAAAACTATGACATTTTTATGACCAATTTGTGGGAGACAACGTGTTCCCCAATTAAAATGCAGAAAATGCCAACTGTAAAGAAAACATGGTTGACTTGGACTGTGTTAAAATTAAGAATTGCTGCTTGTCCAGAGACACCAAGAAGAGAGCGAAGAGGCAGCCTCAGCGTGGGAGAAGATACGCAGCCGATGTGTCTGTTAAAGTCTCCACCCCAATCTACGGCATGTCTGTCCTGTGCATGTTATATATAATATAAATTGTGCGTCTGTGTGTGTGTACAGAGTCAGTGGGAAACGGTAGACAGCAAAACACAGCACCAACTTTATCCTCATCAGAGAAATACAAATGAGAACCGTACTGTGAAACGACTACATCACCAAAATGGCTAAATTTCAAAGACGTGACATGCCAAGAGCTGGCGAGACTACGAAAGATCTGGAACGTTCACATGCTGCTAGTGAGAGTGGATGAAACCACGTCGGTGCGCTCAGCAGCAGAGGCTTCTGAAGCTGAACACAAGCGTGGCCGGTGACCCCGGGATGGCACCTCTTGGAACACGATATAAACATCTGGGTCTGGAGACAAAACCTGGGCATAGAGGTTCATGGCGAATTCTTTCATAATAGCCCCAACCGAGAAACAAAAAGTATCAGCCAAAAGCAGAACACGTTTTTATAAGTGTGATCTATTCAGATGAGAAACCACAGCACAGGGAAAGAAGACATCACCGCATGGACAAATATCTGAGATATTTGGGGAAAATCACATTAAATCACGACGAGATGTACTTTCACATCTATTAGAATGGCTTAAATCTTTTTTTAAAGAACTCAGCATCATGTCTGGCAAGGATACAGGGTGCCTAGAACTCTAGCACATTGTTGGGAGGAATGTAAAACGAGACAGCCGCTCTGGAAAATAGCTTGGCAAGTTTCGAGAAGTTAAATGCCCACAGGCCATTGACCAATCAGATGTATCCATTCCATGGGTTCAGTCTAGGTAAGTGAAAGCAGCGACTTTCACTGCTTTGTACAACTCTTCATAGTGGCTCTCTTTATAAATCATTGTAATCACATTGGGATCATTTATCATGAATCTGATAAAGCTTGACACGTTACTGAGGGCAAAAAGCCAATCTCAAAATGTTACACGCTGTGTGATTGCATTTATAGGGTGATCTATACATGTGTTATGACCCCTACAACTGTATATCCAAGAGAAAATTGGCTTATTGTTTGTAAAATTTTTAAATAACTAAAATTAAACACTGCAAATTAAGTGGTTCCAGAAATACAAGGATTCTTCAGAGGCTGTTCATCTGATGTGCATTTTGTGCCAGGGCGTCTCTGAATTCTTAAAACTTCTTTCCCCTACAGTTGTGGGTGAGCTTGGCATCATTTTCTATTTGATTCATTTCAGGCTTAATGAAGTCATCTCATATATGGCCACGAGAGGATAGAAAATTCTTATTTTGGGGTTTCCTTTAGCCTTGTCCAAGTATGCCCCATTTTGGCTATTATCGAAGATCACCAAATACAAGACAGGAAAGAAGACAGGAGAAAGACGCTAACCTGTGCACCCACCATATTTTGAGCAACTATCATCAAATTCACAGCAGGGCTGGTAGGCAGCTAAGGTGCTCCGTTCTCTCAGGACCTTCTGCTGCAGCCAGACTGCCAGAAGGTCTGAGGTGAATGCACTTGACCTACGGGGAGCTCGTTTCTCCTGGTCAGGCAGGGAGCAGAAGATGTGGAGCCGCAAAGGACATGTGCTGTCAGAATTCTTCATGTTGGCATATGGGTGGCTCAGTCGGTTAAGTGTCCAGCTTTGATGCAAGTCATGGTCTCACGGTTCATGAGTTTGAGCCCTGCATTGGGCGTCATGATCTAGCGGTTCATGAGTTCAAGCCCCTTGTCAGGCTCTGTGTTGACAGCTCGGAACATGGAGCCTGTTTCAGATTCTGTGTCTCCCTCTCCCTGTACCCATCCCCAACTTGTGCTCTGTCTCTCTCAAAATTAAATAAACATTTTTTAATAAAAAAAAAAGAATTTTTCAGCTACGTTCATTCCATTTTTCCACTCACATTAAATAATAATCAGATATTCTGCTGGTGAGATTTCTTCCCTTGAATGGTTTCACAGGAAGAGCGACCACCCACCCCTCCCGAGAAAAGCAGACACAGAGGCAGGTGTGCGCCCTCATGCCCAACCTGGAGGCTGAGTACCTGCCTCCCTCAGTTGTGTCAAGATGACCCCGGTAATGGCATCCGATTCTGACTCCTTCCTTCTCGTATGGGGCTCACCGAGGGGAGCCACCTCTAAGGGAGGTGCCACCACGTAGCAAATGTATAAAAGCTCCTGCATCAAAATGGAGACACACAGACGCCACTGGAGCCCTCGTGTGTTTGGTCGGAGTCGTGACTCCTTTAAATCGCCTCTTGGGGAGAGAAGAGTCCAGCCTCATAGTCTCCCCAGGTGACGGCTTAGCAGATCGCCCTTTTCTGTGACGAAAGAAGGATTGTTACAACACAAACGGCCGTAAGTCTTGTCCCGCAAAGTGGTGTTTCCAAGGGTCCACTGCTCCCCAGGCAGGCTTGCGTTTCCTTAACAGAATCCCACGTCGTGGTCAGTGTAGCTGCGGCCACGTTCGGCTACAGCCCTGGCCTCTGGGCTCCAGGCCCCAGCATCCCGCAGGCGCCCGAGGCACACGTCTGTCTAGCCCCTCCTCCTCCTGTGGCCTTGTCCCAGCCCACGCATTTGCCGTGGTCTGTCGCCTTCTGTTTTATTGGCCCCTGTCCCGGCCCCAGTGTCCAGTAGCCTGGCCCCGCCCTGGCCCTCCGGTTCGTGCTGCTCCTCCCCATCCCCCTGCTCTCTTTCCACGGGGTTTTCCATGGACCTTCACCCTGTCGACAGTTCTTTTCTGTTCCTCCTACTCACCTGTTCATTGATCAGAGTGTTTATTGAGAAAGATAATAACAAGTGTTGGCAGGGAAGTGGGAAAATCGGGACACTCTTGAGCGGCTGGTGGGAGCGCACAGGCTGCAGTCGCTTAGAGAAAGGCCTGCAGGAGGGGCCTGGGGGAGGGCGGTGGGACGGGGAGCTCCGCGGCTTGTCTCCCCACCTGGACGGCAGTTGCACTGGCAGAGCCTCTCTAACGTAGCGGGAATCCGGTGTCTGTTGAAGACTTGCAACTTCCAGGAGAAGGCTTGGGTGGTGACACGCACTCAACCGTGAGCAATTTCAGCTCTTAGCACGGTAGCAGCTATACCCGTTCCCTTCCCCCAGCCACGTGGCAGGCAGCTGTGGCCGTGTTTCCGGAGCAGCTCACACATAGCTTGCAGGACGTAGAGCAGGCAGAAGGGACTCTGTCCTCCAAATCCTGGGTGTCTGTGCTGTGATCAGTGTCTTCTGCTTCTGATCACAGAGGTGCAGACAAAGAGGTGGGCGGCCATTATGACCGCTCTGACCCCGGTGTTGCAAACCCGTCCTCTCTGGCTCAAGGGACACCCAGGAGATTTCCAGGGCCAGTTCCACTTTATTCCCCCTTTGTGGTTTTGCTTTTTCCCTTCAGGAGCCAGACATTAAAGACTAGGACATTCAAAAACAACAGCATATTCAGGGAACAGTAGAAAGTGACAGTGCATGCCCAAGGAAAGACTTAGAAAACACTTAAGAAGACATTATGTTTACCCTGCAAAACTAATCCTTCGCACAGAGAAGCTACAATTTAAAAATTTTTTAAATGGCAAACCCTGGGGAAAGAAGGAACTCTCATTTTTTACTGCATTATTAAATTCAAATGTTCAGTGTTTGAAAACAAAAAAAAAAATCTCAGGTATACAAAAAAAAAAACAAACAGGAAATTACAGCCATTCTAGGGAAAAAGTAATTCAACTGAATCTGTCCCCGAAAAGACTCAATAGACAAAGACTTCAAAATAATGCTCTTCACATCGCTCAAAGAACTAGAGGGAGGCATGCAGGAAGTCCAGAAGACTGTGTGCACAAAACGGAAACATCAATAAAGAGAAAACATGCGAAGAAACTGTGTAACTGAAAAGTACAGTAACTAAAATGTAAAACGTAGGAGAAACATTCAAAGATAGTCTTAGTCAGGCAGAAGAAAGAATCTGTGAACTTGAAGACAACGCTGGACATTATCAAGGCTGAGAAACAGGAGAAAAGACTGAAGAAAAGTGAGCAGAGCCCAGAACTTTGGCACCTTCAGAGTTACCAACACACACCTCGTGGGATCCCAAAAACAGAAGAGAGAGAAAAAAGGGCAGAGAGAATCCTTGAAGGAAAAAATGGCTGAAAACTTCCCAAATTTTTAGAAATACATGAATATGAACAGTGGAGAAGCTCAGTGAACTCCAAGTAAGATGAACTCAACGAAAGCTACACAAGACACATTATATTCCAAACTTCAAGAGCTGGCAACAAAATGTGAATCTTCACAGCAGCAAGAAAGAAGTAATCAACACAGGGCAAGGGCTCACCGGGAAGACTGTAAGCAGATTTCTCATCAGAAACTTGGAAGACAGTGGGCTGACATATTCAAAGTGCTGAAAGGAAACTGCCACCAAGAAAACCTATATCTGGCTAAACTCTTCTTCATAAGTAAGGGAGAAACCAGGACATTCGGAAAGAAATGGGGACCTTGTGATAACTAGACCTACACTATAAAAAAAAAAAAAAAGCTCAAGGTAGTCCACAAGGTGCAATGAAAGGTCAAAGACTAACTCAAAGCCCCCTGGAAAAATAAAGATTTCAATAAAGGTAAGTATATGGAAAATTCTGCAAGCTGGTGAAGTTCATAATCCAGGGACATAGGCTCACCAAAAGATTGAGACCTAGTCTCATGGGGCTAGAGAATGCCTCCCCGGCCCCACACCACACCACCACATTCCGGAAAGCTGTTTCCAGGAGTTTCTTCTGTCCAGTGCATCATGCCTGGCTATCTAGAAAAAAAATCATAAGCCATAGCAAAAGGCGAAACATACAGTCTGAAGGGACAGAGCAGGCATCAGAACCAGACTCCAAAATGGCAGTGGTATGGGAATTATCAGACCAGAGAATTTAAAACTACTATGATTAATATGCTAAGAACTTTAATGGAAAAGGTAGACAATAGGGAGATTGTAAGCAGGGAGATGGAACTTTAAGAAAGGTTAAAAAGAAATGCCAGAGACCAAAAACATTTTAACAAAAGTGAGGCTTGATTTTGATGGGCTCAGTAAACTGGACACGGCTAAGGAAAGAATAGAAACTCCAAAACTAAAAAATCAAAGATAAAAAAGACTGGAAAAAACCCCCAGAAGAATATCAAAGAAGGCACCTGGCTGGCTCATTGGGTAGAACTTGCGACTCTTGATCTTGGGGTAATGAGTTCAAGTCCCGCATTGGGGAAAGAGCCTACTTTAAAAAACAATTACAAGAGAATAGTAGCATGTGCTGCTATACAAAAGAATATCCCAGGACTGGGACAAAGTTGTAACACATGTGTGATGGGAATACCAGGAGGAGAAGAAAGAGACAAAGGAACAGAACCTATATTTGAAGTGATCATGACTGAAATTTCCCCCACGTTAATGTCAGAGTCCAAACCACAGATCCGGGAAGCTCAGATATCACCAGTGGAATAGATGTCCAAAAAATCTACACGTAGGTATATCAAAATGAGGCAGAAATAAAGATTTTCTCAAACGAAAATTGAGGGAGTTTATTGTAAGTAGACCTGCTTTGTAAGAAATGTTAAAGAAGTTTTTTAGGGAGAAGGAAAATGAAATAAATAGGTAAGAAACTCAGATCTACATAAACAAAGGAAGAGCATCAAAAAAGGAATAAGTGAATGTAATATGAAATATGTATATATGTACATGTAATATAAAAATTTTATTTTTCTGGGGCACCTGGGTGGCTCAGTCAGTTAAGCATCTGACTTCCACTCACGTCATGATCTCAAAGTTCGTGAGTTCAAGCCCCACATCGGGCTCTCTGCTGTCAGCATAGAGCCCAGTTCATATCTTCTGTCCTCTCTCTCTGCCCCTCCCTGACTTGTGCGCTCTGTCTCTCTCTCTCTCAAAAATAAAAAATATTATAAAAATTTTTTTAACTTTTATTTTTCTTATCCTTAATTGATCTAACATAACAGTTCAAAATAATAATAGCCACAATGTATTTTATTATGTTGTTTATATATAGGTATATAGTAGATGTTTATAATCCAAGAATCCTGCTCCTAGATGGTCTCTCAAATGAATTGAAAATTTATGACCACACAGAAACCTGCATTTGGATGTTTATAGCAGCTTTATTCATAATTATTAAAATTTTGAATCAACCATGTTGGTGAATGGATAAATAAGCTACAGTGCATCCAGACAATTGACTATTACTCAGTGTTAAAAAGAAATGAACTATCAAGCCATGAAAAGACATGCAGGAAACTTACATGCCTACCACTGAGAAACCAATCTGGAAAGGTTACACACTGTATGATTCCAACTCTATGACATTCTGGAAAAGGCAAAGCTAGGGAGACAGTTAAGAGATCAGTGGTTGTCAGGACGGGGTGGTGGGGGAGAAGAGGCAGAGTGCAGAGAATTTTTAGGGCCATGAAGCTATTCTGCACAGACCTGCAGGGGTGGACACTTGTCATTGCACATTTGTCCAAGTTCATAGATTGTATAATACTTCAGGTAAACTATGGACTTTGGGTGATTGTGATGTAACCGTGTGGATTCACAGGACGTAATGAATGTACCATCGTGGTGGGGGCCGTTGGGGAATGCATGCGTAGATTGGAAATATCTGTACATTCTGGTCAATTTTCACTGGACCTAAAACTCAAAAAATAATAGTTTATTAATTTAAAATTAATTTACATAACCACAAGTAATAAAGATATGGGCAACATTTGTTCTGTAGTTATTTCAGTGGTGATTCCATTTTTTATTTTCCTTACAGGGAGTGGGGAAATGTTTCAGGCAGGTTAGTCAGTAAATTTCCAACCACCTTCTCATTTCCTCTGGAATTCCAAGAGGTGTTAGAATTCGTGTGTCAACAACAGTCGTTTGGATTGGGTAAACCAGACGCAGCTCCGGGATTTAAACCCACTTTCAACCAGAGGAATAAACAGGGGACACGGCATTGAAACGGGTCACCTGGTAAGCACTTTACATGCTGTTGTGCAAACCTGCTATTGAGAAAAGCAGCTCAGAGGAATCTACCCCACGGCGAGCGTGATCTTGTCAAACTCGTCTTGTTCCTTGTGGATCCTGAATGGTCGACTCCAGAAACCCTGCACTTAACTCTAATCAAGATATTCCGCAGACACAGGACGCGCCTACCGTCCTCGGCTCCTTCACCCTTTCACACCCAAACATGATGCACTCTGGGCTCAGAACCGTGTTGCCACACATCTGAACACACATGTGTTTGGAATGAAGAAAGAGTGGTCATTAATGTCCTCCAGTTTGTGACATTTAAAAAAATTAACTCTGTGTGAGACCTTGAGTTTGCAGGAAAACACAAGAGAGTTTTCACATTAAAAAGCTGGTTGAACCCAACTCAGTCCAGATTGTGGATGAAGAGGAGACTTCCAGGCTCCACCTGGGAGGAACTGGGCCTCACATTTGTAGGGCACTTTGTACAAGATGGAGAATAAGCTGAGTTTCCAAATCAAGCCAGTGTGGGGAGGGGCACTCCTGGTAGGGACCACGAGGAGTTCAGAGCCCCCCGTGGGGTCCCCACAGCACTGGCCTGGTTCCACCACCACTTCTCTGAGCTCCTCTCTCGGCACCTACCCATTGGGCCAACATGGAGGCTCATGATGCCCTCTTATGCTGCCTTCTGCCCATTTCACACCTGTCAGACTCCACCTCGTTTCCCAAGTAGATGCAGTTCATTTCAGCCAATCCTGAGGCTCACCCACAGAGACAGAGGCCACTGTGATGGCCACGAAGGTGAGACAGTAATAGGGAACCTCAGCGAGTGCTCCCAAACGCCCTTGGTGCACCTACAGATCAGGAAAGGAGCCTAGGTCAGGGAAGGTGGGATGACTCCCCTGAAGGCACTGAGCGAGCACCTAGTACAGAGGGGCAGTCAGTCAACAAAGGGTCACATTTGTTCCCTGCGCCAGCGTGAACTGTGCCACTGTCTGAATCCTTCCTTTAAACCTTGTCATCAAACCGATGTGGGAAGAAGAAGGGAGGTGAAATCATAAGCACATCCTGGAGTCCTGATCGCATTTTTGTTCAGGATACATAGGAATGCTTTCTTCACCCTGGATGACCTAGATGAAGCCTCAGGCATGCGCGTCTAATTCCATCTTGGATGGAGATCCTATCAGGCCACCTGGTCTCCCTGAACTGGCTCTGGGCGCATCCGCCAGCATCCTGATGAAGGCTCACTGCCTTCCGTCCTCAGTGAAACTAGATCTTGCCTAATGACAACAAACTCCAGTTACTACTGCCTATAAACTGTGCTACGCGCTTCATATTTAGTAGACCACTCATGGTGACCCGAGAGGACATTCCTTTCCCGTAGGACAGATGAGAAAAAAAACTGAGAAGGCAGAGGGATTTTTAAAATTCTGCTCAGAGGAGCTTGGGTGGCTCCGTCTGTTGAGCGTCCAACTCTCGATATCCACTCAGGCCGTGATCTCACAGGCATGGAGTCTGCCTGGGATTCTCACTCTTCCTATCTCCCTGCCTCTCCCCCTCTCTTCCCCTGTCTCTTTCTCTCTCAAAATAAATAAATAAACATTAAAAAAATATTTTAGGGGCACGTAAGTGGTACAGTCAGCTAAGCGTCCAACTCTTGATCATGGCTCAGGTCCTGATCTCGCAGTTTGTGAGTTCAAGACCCACATTGGGCTCTGCACTGATGTTGCAGAGCCTGCTTGGTATTCTATCTCTCCTTCTCTCTGACCTCCCCTGCTTGTGTTCGTGCACGCTCGCTCTCTCTCAAAATAAATAAATAAACTTTAAAAAATTTAATTATTTAAAAAAATAAAAATCTACAGAGACCCTAAAAGCCAGAGCTGGAGGTTAGACCCATCTGGGTGGGCTTCTGCTCTGGGAGGGACAAAGACAGTGGCACAAAATCTCTTTATGTGGGGATTGCCATCGAGGTATTTGTAGTAGTGTGTGGTAGTACGTCAGTACACGCGCGCACACACGAATGTGTGAGTACATGCAGGGCTGTGTAGGCGTGTGGACATATACGTGATGTATACATGTCACTCTAATGTATAAAAACCGGTGAGATTCCTGTTGGAGCTGATTGGGGTTTTATCCCAAGTTTTTATTGGGACTCCAGTCAGCTAACACACCGTGTGGGAGGAGTTTCTGGTGCACAACAGTGACTCAGCCTCCCGTAACAGCCGCGCTCCTCAGGACAGGTGCACTCCCTGAACCTGTCTCATTTTGAAATGGATGGAAAGGCTAAATTTCAAAAGCTGTTTCCTGAGTGAGAAATGCCCGTCGCCCGTCTCGACCGGTGGAGCAGGACGGGCCCCACGTGGGCCTCCAGCGATCTCCAGAGGGATCTGAGCTGCCCTGACTTCTCTTCGGTCACCGGGGAAGGTGACTACGCAGAAGGTGCCATTCCCTGCCCTCACGCCCTCACCCACGTTGTTCCCTCTCCCGAGAGCCCCCCTCCCAACCACCCCTGCCATGTTCACCCCTCGTCCTCCATCTGCACACGTGGCCCAGCACTGCCCCTCTACCGTGATTGCTGAGGCTGTTTCCAGGGGCTGTGGGAACAGCTACATGAGAGCTCCCAGCGCCGAATCTAAAATGAAACAAAGACTAGCAGGACTTGGTTTGAAAATAACCCCTGAGTGGCTCAGTAGGTTAAGTGTCCGACTCTTAATTTCGGCCCAGGTCATGATCTCACGGTTTGTGGGTTCGAGCCCTGCATCCAGCTCTGCACTGACAGTGCGGAGCCTGCTTGGGATTCTCCCTCTTGAGATTCTTGGGATTCTGCCCCTCCCTCCCTCACACTCTTTTTTTCTCTCAAATTATAAATAAACTTTTAAAAAATAGAAAAATAAAGAACATAGAACAGGAAGCAAAGGAAAAGGAAAACTGTCCGTTTTTATTGAAATGTTTTGTTTTCAGACACCAGGGGTTTATCTGAACATGAGCATAGTAAATGTCTAGGGCACATCGGTCACGTGCTCGGCACCATAGTGAACGCCAGGTGTGTGCCGGCTCCTCAGTGCCGGCGGACACACTCGGATGCCGCTTGTGACATCACCCCTGCAGACAGATGAGGACACCGGGCTCTGGGACTCGGGGCGGAGCTCTGGTTCACACAGCAGGAAGGGGCCGTGCGGGGCTGGCCGGATGCTCGCAGCCACACTGCACCCCTGCTCTCCCCAACACTAAGCCCAGAGCTTGTGGGGTCGGGGGGTTCCCCACCTAACAGCATGGTCCTTCCTCTAGCTCACAGACACGTCCGTGCCGGAGGCGTCCCCGGGGCTCCCCTCCAGAGCAGCCCGCCCGCACAGCCCAGCACAGGGACGCAGCCCAGGACGGACGGACACACGCAGTCCCCAGGCCTTTCTCTTGGGCTCGCTCACTGCAGCTGTTCCAATGCACTTATGAAGTTTCCCCTGAGCAATTTCTTTGTTCCCTTCGACTCCTCTGACCTCATGTCAACTCAGCATTTTCAACTTTCCTAGGAAATCCGATTCTGTCTTGTTTAGTTTTGGAAATGCTACTGTGACTGCATTCTGTCCTCTTTGGAAGAACGGAGCAGCGTCCACACTGGAAAAGCAGGTATGATTCTGGTCTTGCAGGAGGTGATGCCGGGCCCAGGTCGGCCTGATTCAGCAGCAGCCCCCCAC
>PISW01013316.1:0-19551 GCA_004023785.1 Mungos mungo
TTACTTCCCGGAATGATTCGAATTTTAAAATCTAATCTATGTATCTGAAACAAAGCTTTTAGAGGCTCATTTACTTCAACTGAATAGCATTATGGTCAATACTACTGTTAATGTAGTTTGAAAGTTCATCACTGACAAAAGTATTTGCTTTTATGGTTATAGTATGCATACAAATTTTGTTGGAGCACAGCTTTAGAATAAAAACAATGTTCCTAATAAATGTATTTGGAATTGGCTGAGATAATTATAATACATACCAGTTTCTAATTTCAATATTACATTAATCAAAATACAGCTATAGTTGTCAAAATTTATCTGTATGTATACTTGTGTGCATTTTTAAACAAATCGATAAATCTTGAATGCATAATCCCTAAATCTTGAATGTTTTTTCAATGTATTCAATAAATGCAGGGTCAGAATTTTGGGCTTCTGAAGCCCAAAAGAACAAATTGGACAACTGGAAATCAAATTGACTTTTAAGATTTATTATTTAACTTCTGTCTTTAAGAACAGATTGATTTATGGGAAGAATCTTTTAATGGTGCTTCTATTTTTCATTGGATAATTTTAAATTCTGAGCAGGAAATTTAATAAAATTAAAACTGAGATGACCTACAACTACATGGTATCTAATCCTGAAAAAAAACTCAAAAGAAATCAACTTATTTGACAAATTTTACCTTATATATTTGTCCAAGAAAAATTACTATGAATTGAGGCATAACAACAGTATTTGTGAAAATATTTGACCTGAGATATTTATCATTTTGCAATATGAACATATTAGAATTAAGAAAAATTTTTAGGGGCACCTGAGTGGCTCAGTCGGTTAAGCATCTGACTTTGGCTCAGGTCATGTTTTCATGGTCCATGGGTTCAAGCCGCGTATCAGGCTCTGTGCTGACAGCTCAGAGCCTGGAGCCCACTTCAGATTCTGTGTCTCCATCTCTCTCTGCCCCTTCCCCATTTACACTCTTGTCTCTCTCTCTCTTCCTCAAAAATAAACATTAAAAATATTTAAGAATTTTTTTATATAAATCAAGCATGTACTTCAGATTTAGAAAAGGTTCGCATTAAAATTATATGTTATTTCAACAAAAAATATTTTCCATTTAGGAAAATAGAGTATCTTGAAAAATATCTTTTCTGAGTTTATGAAAACCTCAGCACTTAGAGGATACTGATCACTCAAAATATTATGGTTTATAAAGAAATGCCAATTGAAGGAGTATTGTAAATTTAATAACCAACCACATGATAAAATAAACTGTACTTAAAATCAGACCTTCAAATCACTACCCTAGCCCATTTTAAAATATGTGGGAGTTTATTTGGTCAACTGTGACTTAAAATAAAGAAATGAATCACAATGATGTTTCAGGAAAACCAAATAGGTGCCTATGTTGCTAATGAAATGTTATTTAAAATATTAATTACTTTATCTCATGTATTTCTAATTTCTATTCTGGAAATATTTTTTGTAATCTACATCTTACAGAAGCACAATGATGCATGCAGAGGGTTTGTATGTGTATACCTATGGAGGATACGTATGGGAAATGTTTTTACCGATAGGCTGCATAAAAGATAAAATGTAGAGACCAACACGAGGGATGTAGAGAGCCTCTCCTACAACTGCACATGGGACAGAAGAACATGGCTTTGACAGGCTGATTCTCTTCACTGAGCCATGTCCCGTCATCTCTGGGAGCACGGCTCACTGAGCTCCGCTGAAAGAGACAAGGCACATGGGCTCCACCATCCGTAAGAACTCTGCCCTCATGGCGCTCAGTCCTCATGAAACCACATATGGTTCATGGACATGAAACCTTGGTCATTACCGAAAAGAGGACGGTTTCAGAAAACAGAAGGGTTTTCAAGAAACCTTCAAGAAAATACGTGTATTGGATAAGTCTTGCTCTAGTGACAGAAACTCTAACATGAGAAAATTATCCAGCCTTTTCCTCTGTAGTTTGTCCATGGGTGGCATCTCTATACATGATTTCCTAACAACGGTTACGAGTTTAGGAGACTGGGACATTACTCCCCACTTCCACCACGACCTCCTTCACCCCCAAAATAAAAATTTTAATCAAAAATTCATCCAGAAGAGCTTGAGACAAAAGCAAAGTCTACTTGGGCATCATTTCCCTTGATCTTAGCCAAAAGGCCAAGAAGCAGTGGGCATCATTTCAGAAGACAGATGGTAACTGGGGGGCTCGTGGTGGGCAGCATAGAGGGCTGACTATGCAGCAATGGAAGCCCCTATAAAAAGAGTTTTCATTTTTTCCTGTTTCAATTACCACTTGCAAAAGACTTAGAATATAAATATATAAATAAGCATATTTAACTCTGATTCATCACATTTTAATATATACACTTTTATCGTGTAATTTGACCAAAGAACTCCAATTAATGACAGGAATTTCTATTCAACATCTGGCTCTCGAAATAATGATGCTCTAAGGGAAACACTCCTTATTAATAGGTTATATCCTTCATTAACTGCGTGGATGGGGTGTCTGAGAATACGTTTTATTGCACATTCTTGCAATACTTCCCTGGAGCACTTCCTTCTATGGGTGACTGATGCATAAGGAAGTCACAGATGAAGCTACCCCATGCTGGAAGTCCAAGGCTTGTGTAGAATAAAATAACATAAACTCTTAATAGTTTCAGAGCTGTGATGCAGTAAAGAAATAAACCAAATTTTAAAAGCAGCAGTCTTCCCCGAAATACGAATGAAAATTAAAGACGGCGGCCTTATGACATGGACCCAACGTCAGGCTTCAATTTGAGAACACAAGTGAATCTATTCCGTATTTAGGACACTTTGATAAACAAAAGAAACATCTTTATATTCTTGAAATAACCTATCCCTATCCCAATCAAAATATTTTGAAGGCTTAATCTCATTAGTTCATGCTTCAAGAAGCCAGAAGCCCTTCAGAAATATAGGTGCCATTCTGAGATGTCACTAGTCTGGCATTTTCTGAAAGGCATATCCCCATATTAGGACTTCATGTCAAACAAAGGTAAGTTTAATTATTAAAATGCAAATGAGAAACACTGTCCTGCATTTGGAAAACTGTCCCCAAACATGTTAATTGTGCGGAGCAGGTTGTATGTGTGTGCAGCTTGTGAGTGGCGTCTTGGGGGAGGCAGTCTTACAGGAGCGAACCTATAGCGTCTGTGATCCGATGCTAACTCCAGGCCCTTGGCATCAGAAGTGCCTGGTGCTGGGAGGAAACCCACGCCTCTGAGTACAGACATATTCAGGGAGTAAACACAGTGGGGATTTTTCTTTTTCCTTTCAGCTACCATGACCCATTTCTTTTCAAAAAAACTGTACACAAAGCCTTGGGTATGTGGAAACCACCACACTAGCTAATGCTATGAATGTGAAAATAAACAAAACTATCCTACTACTAACATCTTCTGCTTCCATCTTCGTAAGAAAGAGAAGTATATAAAACATACAAAGCAAACGTGATAAATGCCTAGAGAGGGGGAAGCAGAGAGGGTGAGGAGTAGAGTGGAGAGAACCAAGAAGGTAAAAAGGAATATGGTGTCCTTGCGCATCATGGCCGTGTGCCTGTCCTGGGGTGACGGGGGCCACGCAGTATTTTGAAATGAAGAGTTAACTCCTGTCTCACTGCTCTCCTCCGGGGACCTACATAGTCCCTGTGGATAAAGGCAAGCCTAAAAATCAGTTTCTCTCAGCTTCCTTTTCTCTGGCTCCTTCTGTTTTCAACACAAACCATCAATAGCTGTGTTCCTGTAGGGGCCATGCTACCCGGGCTCCAGAGATGAACGTCGTCATCCTGACAGACAGACACCTCTGTCACTCCGAAGTGAGGCACTCCTCCTTCTGTGACTAAAAGCATTTTGTAAAAATTGTGCTTTTTTGCCTTTGCTTGAAAAGAGTGTGCAGTTTCAAAACAAAGCTACCAGAAACAGCTGAGTCCTGCACGGTGAAGATCGATTCCGTGAAAATAGTCCTTTTGTGAAGGGGTTTTGAGACTCGGTTGAACATCAACAACAGAAAAGCGTAACCATAATCTTAAAAATAAACAATCTCTAAAAACCTTTCTTCTGTTATTGTTGAAAAAAGTTTCAGCATGAACTCATCTTTTCTACGGCGCATTCTGAGCTTCCTACAGCTTATGCTATGCACTTTACAAGCTAAATTTAGACAATTACACTCAACTCCGAATTAAATTTTAAAGGACTCTTTTTTTTTTGCTTGGTGAAGTTTTGAGTCTCAAATGCTGAACCTCATGTTAATTCCTTTGAATTCTTAAGAATAAAAGCTATTCAAATAATCTGACAATTTCTATCAAGAATTCTGGCACTTTTCCTGCAGATAAAATGAATGAGCATTCCAGTCCTCCCACAGAGCCGGGAGGAGGCAACACAACTATTTCCTAATCATAGATCTTTCCTTCTCGGGCCACGGTGTGCGACTCTGGCACTGATATGGGGTGGAATATATGAGACTTAGATAATACAAGTCACAGAATTATTTCAATTAGTTTTCCATTACTGTGATGGCACTTAGCTCTTCCTAGCTAAATTATCAGCCAGATTCTTGAGACAGGAAATCATGTCTAATTTGAAAAGCATCCAGGGGCACCTGGGTGGCTCAGTCGGTTGAATGGCCAACTCGATTTCAGCTTAGGTCATGATGTCACGGGTCATGGGACTGAGTCTCACGTCGGGCTCTGCACTGTCAGCATGGAACCTGCTTGGGATGCTCTCTCTCTCACTCTCTCTCTGACCCTCCCTCATCCTCTCTCTCTCAAAATAAATAAACTAAAAATAATTTAAAAATAAGTTTAAAAATAGTAGTAATCAGAGGATCTTGGTATGATCATCATTATCACAGTCATCAACATCACAGTTAATCTTTCCTGGGCACTTAAATTGAGACATGCACAGTTCCAAGCACGGGTCTCTCCAATCATAATCTACAACAGCCATTTATGAGGTAATCACTGTTACTGTGCCCCTTTTACAGATGAGGAAATGGAGGCAGAGAGAAATATTGAATAAATGTTGGTTAATGTAACCACTACTGAAGCCTGAGCTTAGGTTAGTGTGAAGATTAAGACTGCTTGTATCCTTCCTCTGCTCATGGATAACAGGGCTGTCAGATACAATAGAAGATGCCTAGTTAGGGGCGCCTGGGTGGCTCTGTTGGATGAGCATCTGACTTCAGCTCAGGTCATGATCTCACAGTTTGTGGGTTCAAGCCCCATGCTGGGCTCTGTACTGATGGCTCAGAGACTGGATCCTGCTTCAGATTCTATCTTTGTCCCTCTCTCTCTGCCCTTCTCCTGCTCGTACTCTCTCTCTCTCAAAAATAAACAAACATTAAAAGAATTTAAAAAATTAAGAAATAAGATGTCTAGTTAAACTTTAATTGTAGATAAAAAGGAAATCATATTGTATTTTATCTATTATTATAACAGAGATAGAATATATAACACCTTGATTACAATTATTTCCCATATGCTATTTGAGACATATTTATGCTAAACAATTGTTTGTTGTTTATTTGAAATTCAAACTTGATTTTTATTAGCTAAATCTGGTAACCCTAAATTAGCAGTTTATAACACCCTTCCATCCCCAACCCAGATTCTATGCCTGAGGTATCAATCATCAATGTGTACAATGTACACAGGAGTCACTATTAAACACACACACACACACACACACACACACACAATAATTCTGAATCTTCAATATTTAAGAGGATTAAAGTTCTGATAACAGTTTCCAAATCTTACTGAGTGCTTGCCCTGTATCCTACATATTCTAAGAGCTTTACATGAATTAACGCACTGAATTCCCACAACAACCCTGTGATGTAGGTATCACATTCCATTTTTACAAATAAACACACTGAAGCAAGGGCAATGCTATGGTCTGCAGGGTTATGCACCCCCTGAATTCACACACTGAAATCCTAACCCCCGAGGCGATGGCATTACCATTAGGCGTCAGTAAGTGGGGCCTTTGTGAGAGGATTCGGTCCAGAGAGGGGAACCCTCGTGAAAGAGATTAGCGCTCTTAGCCCCTTCCCCCCTGTGAGGACACAGAGAGAAGCCAGCAGTCTGCAACTCGGAAGAGGACCTTCAGCAGAATGCAACCGAGCTGGTGCCTGCGTCTTGGATTTCCCAGCCTCCAGGTCTGGGAGAAGTACACTTCTGTTGCCTATAAACTACCCTGTGGGGAGTATTTTGTTACGGCAGCACAAAGACCCCGAGGTTCATACGTTCGCTAAAAGCACCTGATGAGCGGTAGGGCTTGAGCCCAGGCAGTCTGCTTCAGGACCCTGCTCCCAATTGCAATGCTGGACAGAAGAGCAACCAGGGAGGTCCATACTGAACACAGCGCACAGTCTTCTGAACGCCAAGCAGCTGTAAGAGACAAACTTCGTTGAGGGTTCAAGGCAATCAGTAGAGACCCTGGAAGGTCACATCCCAGCGCTCGGGCTCACCCAGCCCTAAACGAAAGACAACTGTACACAAGGTTAACAAAATTGTCAAACAAGCCTAGAAGGACCAAGCTGACCTGCAAGTAACCTCACTTCCTGCTAAAAGAAACTCCCGCACTCTTGTTGGAGGACACAAAATTCCAACACGACCTGTGACATCCAAAGAAATACTCCTCTACAACTCAGAGTGAAAGCCGGAAACAAAATCCGTCAATAGAACAGACCCATTGGTCATATGTGCTAGAGACACTGGAATTAGCAAACAAGGTCTTTAAAACAGCTATAATAATCATGATAAAAGATTTAAAAGAAACAAAATAGAGCTTCTAGAAAAAAAGAACATAAAATCCTTAAAAACAAAACAAAACAAAAACAAAAACAAAGAAAGGTGCCTTGTATGAGGCACCTGGGTGGCTCAGTCAGTTAAGCATCTGACTTTGGCTCAGGTCATAATCTCATGGCTCATGAGTTTGAGCCCCACATCGGGCTCCATACTGACAGCACAGAGCCTGCTTAGGATCCTCTGTCTCCCTCTGTCTGCCCTCCCCCCACCTCAAAAAAAATTTTTTTTAATTGTGCCTTGGATGGACCTAATAGCCCAATCTACTAGGAGTACATGGAATAGATACAGAAACTAGGAAAATAAAGGTACAGAAAGACAAGAAAAGAAAATGATCTCACTGACTTCCATGACCATCTAATATGGGTGTAATTGGAGTCTGAGAGAAAAAGAGATAGGTAACATAGAAAAAGCATTCTTAGGAAACAATGGCTGAAATGTCTTCCAATTTAATAAAACCTCTAAATCTCATAAATAAATAAATAACAAGCCTCAATGCGTATCAGCACAGAGAGAACCACACCAAGGCATTTCATAATCAAATTGCTGAAAAGAGTTGTCAGAAAGAAAATCTGAAAAGCAACCAGAGAGAAAACACACATTACTTGTCAAGGACCAGAAATAAGACCCTCAGACTTCTCATCAGATACAATACAATCTACGAGACATGGAACAGTGTTTGTAAAGTCCTGGGGAAAACAAAAATCCTCAACCTCAAACTTTACACCGCAGGGACATACACTTCAGGCATAAAGGGGGAACCGAAGACTTTCTCATATCAGCAAAAGCTTAGAGAATCCATTGACAGCAGAAGTACTGCAAAAAAACAGTGAAGACCATACTTCAGCACAAAGAAAACACTATTAGAGAGAAGTCAGGTCTGCACAAAGATCGGGAAAGTACCAGAAATGACGACTTACGTAGGCATAACTTAAAGGCATTTTTACATTTTTTAAACATTTTTTGATAATTGTTTAAAACAAAAGTTAATAGCAAAGTATCCTGGATTTATAGCATACATAGAAGTAAACATTATATATTATATATCTGAATTTATAACATACATAGAAGTAAACATATATTGTGTATAACAACAATAATACACAAAAAGGGAGGCGAAAATAGTATGCTGTGTTAAGATTATTACATGTGAAAATACATGTTACATGAAAGTAAATTATAACACACTGAAGTGTGTCTTGTGAATCCTACTTGAACCCTGTACAAATGCCAAACAATGAAAAATGAACATAGTTGATAAATAAACTAGAGCAACAGTAAAAATACTCAACCCTCAGAAAGCCAGGAAAACTTAAATAATGAACAAAAAATAGACGGAACATATAGAAAATAACTAACAAGGAATTAAGCCAACCCCTCCTGTCAATAATAATGCTCATGGTGTTAACACTGCTGATAAAATGTGGATTTCATCCTGTACAGAAAGGCAATGTTCAACTGCAGGCTTTCTGTAAGATATACACTTAAGTTTAAAGACAGAAATCCAGTCAAAAGTAAAAGTCTGGAAAAGATATACCATGTAAGTACTAACCACAAGAAAACCAAAAATTCCATTAACAGTGGGTAAGGATAAGGCACAGCAAAAAGTAATATATACAAGTGAACAATCAGGCCCTGAAAAGATTCTCAACATCTCCTGTCTTCAGAGAAATGCAAATTGAAACTATAATAAGATACTGCTATCAACCTTCTGAATGGTTGAAATCAAAGCAGAGAATATCTAGTATCAGTGAGGACATGGGGGCGACGCTAAGTCCTGAGCGCCGCTGCGGGGAACGTAACATGGTACGACTTTGGGAAACAGTTTCACAGTCTCATACAAGGCTTAACAGGCATGTGTCTTATGACTCAGCAAAGACAGTCCTGGGTAATGAAAAAACTGAAAACCTATGTCCGCACAAAGACTTGCACATCATGTTCTTAAAAGTTATTTTTTTTCCAAACAGCCCCAAACTGAACACAACCCAAATATCTATCAGGAGGTGAGTGGATAAACAAATCGTAAATCCATACAATGGGTCACTATTTGGTGTGGTAAAACGAAAATTGGACTATTTGTACACACAACAACATACGTGTACGTGTACCTCAAAAGCTCTATGCTGAGTGAAGAAGGCAGACACAAAATGCTACATTCGTTCACATTAACTTCTACAGCAGGCAACGCGGAGCAGATCGGTGATTGCCGGAGGCGGGCAGGGGCAGTGATGACCGGCGATGGGCACCAGTGGGTTTTCTGGGGACTGGAGGTGGTCTCACCTTTGTCAGAAGTCACTGGACTCTACCTACGCTTCAAATGAGTGCGCTTTATGATAGGTGAAATTTTCCTCCATAAAGTCAATTTTTTCAATGCTAGCTTCACACCATTTACTCTCTTTTGTAAACCAGATTCTCAAACTTGAATCAATTCACACATGAGGGAGGAAAAAGGGTTATATCCATGAGTCCAGGAAAACAAGGATACACCAAATTTTGGCTATAAGTCAAATAAGTCAACCATTTATGACAATACAAACTAAATTGCTTATTGACGTTGTTAATTCAAGGTTGTAGTGACTGGCATTCTCTAAAACACCCCCCAACTCTGACAATGTAGGAGAAATTACACAGACTATATTCATCTCAATAAATGTCAGCACCGTCATTTTCTAAAGATACTCTTCAAACAAGAAAACGTGCAATGTTTGAGGGCATACACCAGTGTTTTGTTTTGGGTTCTAAAATTTATGGGGTTTCATGTGAAATTAACTAGCTCAATAAAAGTAAATAGAGAAAGAAAATTAATTTCCTATGAATGCTTTCAGATACCCTTTCACATAACAGCCAGGCAATAAAACCATCACATTTATTTTCTTTCCATTTATAATTTTGTAGCTGTCATTTACGCCTCCGGGCGTATTTGCAAATTATGTAACAAACTGCTTCATACTGACTATGTTAGCCATACAGTGTAGTCCCACTGTTGAGACGGCTGCCTAAACCAAAGCCTCCGTGTATATCCTTACAGACAAAGGATGTATGTACTTTGTGCTAAAAATAAAGTATTGCTCAAATCCTCATCTTAGGCTCCGAGGTCACAATCAAGCACAAAAATTCCAAAGCAAACATTAAAACCTGTTTTTAAGAGCTGATCATCTCAGGCCCATTTCATCTCACACGTGTTTCTTGATTGCTTTAATGATGATGCCATGATTGCCCAAACACCTGCTGGCCGAGGCACCGCGCTACGCGCAGAGCCAGCAGAGCACAGGGGGGTGCCCGCATCCTGAGTTCTGACAGCAAGGCTGACTCTGGGCATCGGTTCACCCTCTGCATTTGCCCGGCCTCCTGCCACGCAAGAGCCTGCAGTTCACCTTTCCACCTCTGAGCCCCCATCCTCCTGGTGAGGAATCCCTCTGATTCACTGAATGTGGCTGTTTATGACAGCTTTCGGGAATTACTCAAATGTACAGACCCTCACTGTCCAGAAAAAAAGTTACTCTCAGATATTAAAGCAATTCTGCCCCATTATTCACCTTCTGCTTTTCCTTCTGCTGTGCCAAAGCCATCAAGAGATTTGGATTTCTAAAACCACTGTCAGAGGAAAAGGCATACTTAGAGAAATCAGAAGTTTTTGAATCCCCATTTAAATACCAATTAACTAAAGACAAATACAAAGTATATGTATATATATTACTTACGAAGAAAATATAAAACATGAAATACACTTAATATAAGGAATAAAATGCGATTTGAATAAATTCAAATTCCTAAATTCTAGTACACAATAGAAAACCCCATTTTGCCCCCCCTAATTCATCTAGCAAATCGGTAAACCACAGTGAAAATGTTATAATACTGTAAGTTTTATAAAACATAATAAGCAAATACAAAGTTGATCTTGGAGAGCAGCGGATGTGCTAGACACACTGAAAAAGTATACTGTTGTTGGTTTAATAAAATGAAGTTCAGAAACACATTGATTCATTAGAGCATACATTTTCAAGTTTTAAAAAATTTTTTTGATGAGGTTGAACTGACATGTGACATTATGTTAGTTTCAGGGAGACGACATAATGACTTGGGATTCATATACACTGCAAAAAAATCACAGTAAGTCTAGTGACCATCTGTCACCAGAAAGAGTTAACTTCTAGGATCTACTACTGTCTTCACAACTTGGAGGTGCGCTCCATAACGCTACTGACTCTAGTCACCCTGCTGTACATTGCACATCTATGACTGAGTCATTTTATAACTTAAGTGTGTACCTGTTTTTTAAATGTGTATGTAGTTTTGAAGGAGAGAGACAGACATAGCTTGAGCACAGGAGGGGCAGAGAGAGAGAGGGAGACACAGAATCCACAGCAGGCTCCAGGCTCTGAGCTGTCAGCACAGAGCCCAATGCAGGGCTCGAACTCAGGAGCTGTGAAATCATGACTTGAGCTGAAGTCAGATGTCTAACCCACTGAGCCACCCAGGTGGTCCTGAAGTTTGGACCTCTTGACCATCTTCACCTTCATTCATTCTCCAACCCTTTTCCCTCTGGGAACCACCTTTATGTTTCCTGTATCTATAATATTTGCATTGCTTATTTTATTATTTGTTTTTTAGATTTCATATATAAGTGAAATTATATGGCATTTGTTTTTCTCTGACTTAGTTTCCTTAGTATTGTTCCTCCAAGGTCTCTCCATGTTGGTGTAAATGGCAAGATCTCTTTCTTTTTTATGCCTGAATAGTATTCCTGTGTGTGTGTGTGTGTGTGTGTGTGTGTGTGTACATACACTACAACTTCTTTATCCATTCATCCATTGATGGACACTTAGTTTGCTTCCATAGTTTGGCTATTATAAATGACACTGCAATGAATATAAGGGTAAGAATACCTTTCCGGTTTGTGTTTTTGTTTTCTTCAGATAAATACAGAAATGGAGTTGCTGGATCATATAGCATTTCTATTTTTTAATGCTTATTTATTTTGGGGGAGGGGTAAAGAATCCCAAGCAGGATCCCCACTGTCAGTGTAGAGCCCAACATGAGGCGATATCAAAAGCTGGAGGCTTATTCAACTGAGCCACCCGGGATCACCTAGTAGTTCTATTTTTATTTTTACTAACTTCCATACTGTTTGCCATGGTTGTTGCAGCAATTTATATTTATACCAACAGTGCATGAGGGTCCCTTTTGCTCCACATCCCCATCAACACTTGTTATTTCCTGTCATTTTGATAACAGCCTCTCTACTAGGTGTGAGGTAACACTCATTGTGGTTTTGACCTGATGATGAATGATGTTGAGTACCTTTTTACATGCCTTTTGGGCATCGGTATGTCTTCTTTGGAAAATGTCTTCTTTGGAAAACGTCTATTCATGTCTTCTGCCCATTTTATTTTTTTTAATGTTTTTATTTATTTTTGATACGGAGACAGAGCATGAGAAGGGGAGGGGCAGAGAGAGAAGGAGATAAAGAACCAGAAGCAGGCTCCAGGCTCTGAGCTGTCAGCACAGAGCCTGACGCAGGGCTCAAACCCACGAACATGAGATCTGACCTGAGCCAAAGTTGGAGGCTCAACCGACTGAGCCACCCAGGTGCCCCATTCTGCCCATTTTTAAATCAAATTGTTTTTTTATATTGATTTTTATGAGTTTTTTAAATATTTTGAATAGTAACTTCTTACCTGATATTATGGTTCAGTAGACCGAACCATTCAGTAGATTGCCATTTTATTTTGTTAATGCCTGATATTTCCTTTGTTGTATAAGACTTTTCGTTTGATATAGTCCTTCTTGCTTATATTTTCCATTTTCTTGCCTTTGCTTGTGAAGTCAGATACAAAAATTCAACGCCAAGAAGTATGTCCAGTAGCTTACCACCTCTGTTGACTTCTAGGAGTTATATGGTTTCAGGTCTTACTTTTAAGTACTTAATCCATTTTCAGTTAATTTTTGTGTATGATATAAGGAGTGGTCTAGTTTTATTCTTTGGCATAGGGCTGTCCAGTTTTCCCAACACCATTTAGTGAAAAGATGGTCTTTCTCCCACTATGTATTTTTACATCTTTTGTCATAAGTAAATTGACCATATATGCATGGGTTTATTTCTGGGTTCTCTATTCTGTTCCACTGATTTATGTGTCTGTTTTAATGCCATCACTACACTGTTTTTGATTACTACAGTTTTGTGATACAGTTTGAAAACAAGGAGAATGATGCCTCCAGATTCAACTGTTCTTCCTTTTTAAGACTGTTTTGGCTATTTGGGATCTTTTGTGGTTCTGTATAAATTTTAGAATTGTTTTTGTTCAATTTCTGTGAAACTGTCATTGGAATTTTGATAGAGATTACATTGAATCTGTATATTGTTTTGGATCACTTGGACATTATAACAATATTAATTCTTCCAATCCATAAATTATCTTTCCATTTTTCTGTGTCTTATTCAATTTCTATAATGAATGACTTATAGTTTCCAGAGTATGGGTCTTTCACCTCTTGGTTACATTTATTCCCAAGTATTTTACTCTTTTTGATGCAATTATGAATGGGTTTTCTCAATTTCTCTTTCTGAGGGTTCATTGTTACTATATTGAAACAAAACCAATTTTTATATACTGATTTTTGTATCCTGCCAGTTTACTGAATTTATTAGTTCTAACATTCATTTTATGGAGCCTTCAGGTTTTTCTTTGTATGAAATCATGCAATCTGTAAATATTGACAGTTCTACAAGTTCTTCCATTCCACTTTGAATGCCTTTTACTTCTTATTCTTGCCTGACTGGTCTGGCAAGAACTTCCAGTAGTACGTTGAATACAAGTGGGAAGAGGGGCATCCTGGCCTTGTTCCTGATTATTACAGTAAAAGCTTTCAACTTTTCCCTTTTGAGTAGGATGTTAGCTATGGGCTTGTCACATGGCTTTTGTTATGTTGAGGTATGTTCCTTCTATACCCATGTTGTTGAGTTTTTATCATAAATGAATGTTGAATTCTGTCAAATTTTTTTCTGTATCCACTGAGACATTCATATCATTTTTATCTTTCATTTCATTAATGTGGTGTATCACGCTGATTGACCTATGGATGGTGAACTGTTCTTGCACTCCTAGAATAAGTTCCACTTGATCTTAGTGGATGAGCCTTTTAATGTATTCGTAAATTTCATTTGAAATTTCTGGTTGAGGATTTTCATCTATGTTCATCTGATATCCTGGCCTATAACTTTCTTTGTGACATCCTTTAAAGGAAGAATCTCGTCTCCCTATAGCCATTTGGGTCTTCTGGAGGTTAAGCCCCGTGGGTTTTTTAAGCCAGACATTCTGGAGGCTCATCTCCCCAATGCGGATCCCGACACCTGGAGGTCTGGTTGGGGCAGGCCCTCCTCCAAGAAAAACTCCAGGTTGTAAGATCCCTCCTGCTTACGGGTTGTCACACCAGGAGCAGGGTTTTTACCAAGACCGCATCTCCTCTTCTCCTGCCCATCAAAACTGTAGCCCTATTATCCTTTGTTGTGGAAGAACAGAATCATTAGCTTTCAATTCTTTTTTAGAGGGAATTGTTCCACAGAGAGCTGGAGATTCGGGGTGTCCCTGAAAGGTGAGTTCAGGATTTCTCAGCAAAATAAAAAAATAAAAAGTAAATTCTACGCATGCCTCTCCTTCATTGCACTCATCTCAATTTGTAATTGCAGTCACGAAAGTGCTTATGTCATTAGCTTTCTGAGGACACTAAGGCCCACCGAGAGCAGAGCTCACGTTGGGTTAACCCCACTCTGTATCCTGGCACAGGACAGAGACCTCAGCAGCCAGCAAAGACTCATTTATAAATTAATAAATTAAGTAACTAAATGTTAAAATATACATAAGAAATCTAGGAAATATATAAAAGAATATTTCAAAATCTTGGGATATGGAGGATAATCTAACAAGACATAAAACCAGAAACAATACAGAAAAAAGAATTTAATAACATAAAAAACTTTAAACACACAGTAAAGTCCAACTATATAAATTTAAAAGAAAAGCACAAGATTAAGGGAAAATGCTTGCTAAATTGTATTAGGCAAAGAATTACTATCAATAATATATTTAGAACTATAAATAGTAATGAAACAGTAAAATAATGGAAGGATCTGAACACATGTCACAGAAAATAAATATGAATACCTAGTAATACATGAAAAGATGGTCAATCTCACTCAGAATCAAAGAAACTTATTTTAGAAGATGATGTCCAGTGTTGCCAAGAGTACAGGGCCGACAAAACCATTATCTACTTCTGGTGGAATTAAAAATGGAAACAGCCTTTAGGAGAGGCAATTAATCAAAATGTTAAAATTATAAATGTGTGTGTTCTCTGATCTGGCAATTCTATTTTAGAAATCTAATCTACAGAAATCCTAATATACGCACTTAGGGGCAAAATTTATACTACAGTATTTTTTGTAAATAATAAAAAGGACTCAATCTTAATGCCCCTAAATTATATTACTTTACTAATACAGGTATACGCAGCCTTTTGATACAATGGTTGTTTCTGTAGATGTGCCTCTCTCAAAAACCCTAATGAAAAAAAACAAGTAAAAAACAAGCTACAGAACAGCTTGCAAAGTATGACCCAATTCATGTTAGAAAAATATACAGATGAGCCTGACACACCCAAATGGATATGATACTCTGCCAGACACATAGTCCTTAAAACAACTATTTAGGGGCTTCTGGGTTGCTCAGTCAGTTGAGTGACCAACTTTTTATTTTGGCTCAGGTTATGATCCCAGGGTCAAGGGATCAAGCCCCGCCATCAGGCTCCACACTGACCATAGAGCCTGCCTGAGTCTGTCTGTCTGTCTGTCTCTCTCTACCTCTGCCCCCTCCTCACTCACTTTCTCTCTCATTCGAAAACACACACACACACACACACACACACACACACACGTTTGATGAATGAACAAGTTATTGAATAAACAGAAAGAAACCTAAAGGTATCCTACACATTCCTAACAGAGATTTCCTGTGGATTAGAGAGCATAGTGAGGGAAGGCAGATGGGAGGAGAGACAAAGGGAACTATCATATTTTATATTACATGTTGACTTGATTTTCCAAAAGTCACATTTAAAATTAAATTACAATCTAAAGAAAATAATTTATTAGAAAACTCTTCATGTAAAACAATCCTAAAATTTGTATGGAACCAAAAAAGACCCCAAATACCCAAAGCAATCCTGAGAGAGAAAATTAAGGCTGGGGGCATACCAATTCTGGATTTCAAGATGTACTGCAAAGCTTTAATCATCAAGACAGTATGCTACTGGCACAAAAACACTCAGATCAATGAAACAGAACAGAGAATCCAGAAATGGACCCACAAACATATGGCCAACTAATCTGTGACAAGCCAGGAATGAATATCCAGTGGAATAAAGATAGTCTCTTCAGCCAATGGTGTTGTGAAAATTGGACAGCAACATGAATAAAAATGAGCCTGGACCACCTTCTTACACCATACACAACATAAACTCAAAATGGATGAAAGACCTAAATGTAGGATAGGAAGCCATCAAAATCCTAGAGGAGAAAGCAGGCAAAAACCTCTTTGACCTCAGCCGCAGCACCTTCTTACTAGACACATTGTCAGAGGCAAGGGAAACAAAAGCAAAAATGAACTATTGGGACCTCATCAAGATAAAAAGCTTCTGCACAGCAAAGGAAACAATCAGCAATATTAAAAGGCAACTGACAGAACGGGAAAAGACATTTGCAAATGACATATCAGATAAAGGGTTAGTATCCAAAATCTATAAAGAACTTACCAAACTCGTCACCCAGAAATATAAAATAACCCAGTGAAGAAATGTACAAAAGACATGAATAGACATTTTTCCAAAGAAGACATCCAGATGACTAAGACACACATGAAAAAATGTTCAACATCACTCACCATCAGGAAAATACAAATCAAACCCACTATGAGATATCAACTCACATCTGTCAGAACGGCTAAAATTATTAACACAGGCGGCAACAGATGTTGGCAAGGATGTGGAAAAAGGGAACCCTTTTGCACTGCTGGTGGGAATGCAAACTGGTTCAGCCACTCTGGAAAACAGTATGGAGGTTCCCAAAAAAATTAAAAATAGAACTACCCCACAACCCAGCAATTACACTACTAGGTATTTATCCAAAGGATACAGGTGTGCTGTTTCTAAGGGGCACATGTACCCCAAGGTTTATAACACCACTGATAAGAGCCAAAGTATGGAAAGAGCCCAAATGCCCACCCACTGGTTAATGGATAAAAAAGATGTGGTGTGTGTGCGTGTATATATACATATAGACACATACATACATAATGGAATATTACTCAGCAATCAAAAAGAATGAAATCTTGCCATTTGCAACACCATGGATGGAACTAGAATGTAATATGCTAAGCGAAAGTAGTCAGAGAGAGAGAGGGAGAGGGAGAGAGAGAGAGAGAGAGAGAGGGAGAGGGGGAGGGAGGGAGAGAGGGAGAGAGGGAGAGAGAGAGAGAGAGAGAGAGAGAGAGCACGAGAGCAAGAGTGCACTACAGGGCATTATATCTCATGAACACAGATGTAAAATCTTCAACAAAATATTAGAAGCCCAAATCCAACAATATATTTAAAAAATCATACACCACAATCAAGTGGGATTTATCCCTGGGATGCAAGGGTGGTTTAATGTTTGCAAGATAATCAACGTGATATATTATATCAATAGAAAGAAAGGACAAAAACCATATGATCATTTCAATACATGCAAAAAAGTCATTTGACACATACAACATCCATTCATGATAAAAATCCTCTGCAAAGCAGGCCTAGAGGGAACATATCTCAAAGCAATAAAGGTCTTATATGAAAAACCCATAGGCAACATCATATTCACTGGTGAAAAACTGAGAGCTTTCCCCAGACCCCATAAGGTCTGGAACAAAACAAGGATGTCCACTCTCCCCACTTTTATTCAACAGAGTACTGGAAGTCCTAGCAACAGCAATTAGACAACATAAGGAAATAAAAGACATCCAAATTGGTAGGGAAGAAGTAAAACTCTCACTAGTTCCAGATGACATAATACTACATACAGAAAACCCTAAAGGTTCCACCAAAAAACTACTAGAACTGAAAAATAAATCCAGCAAGGTTGCAGGATACAAAATCAATGTACAGAAATCTGTTGCATTTCCATACACTAATAATGAAGCAGCAGAAAGTGAAATTAAAAAACAATTCCACTGACAAATGTGCCAAAAATAATAGAATACTTAACCAAAGAGGTAGAAGACCATACTCTAGAAACTATAAAAAATTGATGAAAGAAATTCAAGATGATGCAAAAGGAAGGTAAAGACATTTCATGATCATGGGTTGGAAGAACAAATATTGTTAAAATGCCCATACTACCCAAAGCAATGTACAGATTTCATGCAATCCTTATCAAAATACCAACAGCAGTGGTCACAGAATGGAAAGAACAAACACTTCTAAAATTTGATGGACCCACAAAAGACTCTGAATAGACAAAGCAATCTTGAAAAGGAGAAACAAAACTAGTGGTATCACAATTCCAAATTTCAAGTTATATTACAGAATAGTAATAATGAAAGCAGTATGGTACTGGCACAAAAACAGACAATAAATCAATGCAACAGAACCCGGAAAGAAACCCGTAATTATACACTCAATTAGTCTTCAACAAAAGAGCAATGAATATACAAAGGGAAAAAGTCTCTTCAACAAATGGTGTTGGGAAAATTGGACAGCCACATGCAAAAGAAAGAAACTGTGCCACTTTATTTCACCATACACAAAACTCAAAATGGATTAATGACCAAAATGTGAGACCTGAAACCATAAAAATTCTTGAAGAGACACAGACAGTAATCTCCCTGACATCTGCTGTAGCAACATTTTTCTAGATTTATTTATCTCCTGAGGCAAGGGAAATAAAAGCAAAATTAAACTATTGGGATCACATCAAAATAGAAACTTTCTGCACAGCAAAGGAAATCATCAACAAAATCAACAATACTAAAAGGCAATCTACAGAATGGGAGAAGATATTTGCAAATGATATGTGCAATAAAGGGTTAGTATCCAAAACATATAAAGAATACAACCCAATATCTAAAAAACAATAATCCAATTAAGAAATCAGAAGAAGAAATTCATAGACATTTCTCCAAAGAAGACTTACAGATGGCTAACAGACACATGAAAAGATGCTCAACACTGTTCATCATCAGGAATATGAAAATGAAAACTACAATGAGACATCACCTCACACCTGTCGGAATGGCTAAAATCAAAAACAAGAAACAACACAGGCAGGACATGGAGGAAAAGGAACCCTCGTGCACCGTTGGTGAGAATGCCGACTGGTATAGTCATTGTGGAAACCAGTATGGAGGGTCCTCAAAAAGATAAAAATAGATCTACCCTATGATTAAGGAATTACACTACTGGATATTTACCCAAAGAATAAAAGAACATGAATTCAAAGAGATACATGCACCTCTATGTTTACAGCAACATTACTTATAATAGATGCAGTCCATGTGTCCACTAATAGATGAATGGATAAAAAAGAGGAGATACACAGACAGAATGGAATATTATTCAGTCATAAAAAAGAACAAAATCTAGCCATTTTGCAACAACGTGGATGGAGTTAGAATAT
>PISW01013317.1:0-27011 GCA_004023785.1 Mungos mungo
TGCTAAGTAGTTGAGGCTCTCCGGGCCAAGCCAGCTGCTAGGGGCAGCCAGGATGAATTCTTAGCACAAGTTGGGTTTTCTAGAAGCAGATGCTCACATGGAGTTTGGTATGCAGGATATTTATTGGAAATCATCTGTGGAGGGAAGGGGCAAGAAGTGTGATTGGGTAGAAAGAGAAATTAAACTGTGATGTCAGCCAGACAGCCTTAGTCAATTCCATTGGGAGTACTCGGTTGCATGTGGCCCCTCAGAGTTATCTCTAGTGGGCTGAGACAGTCAGGCCTTTCCATCTTTCCTCCATCAGCCAATGGCTGTGGTCTGCCCTGGGCAGGGTATACCCTCAGATGATGTGGCTTTTGCAGTTGAGGCAGACTCCAAAGGACCTGACTGCTGGGACAAGTACTTTCCTAAAAGAGGATCTGAGTGGTGTATCTCCTTATCGACCAGAGTTCACAGAGCCAGAGAACAGGATTCTCAGAGATCCTGGAGGCAGGGTGGAAGCTCTGCCAAGGCCTGGGATTCTCATATTAACAAGTAGAGCTTTGGAGCTGATGAAATGTGTGCAATTAACATTGATGTGAACTTGTTCATCCCCATAACCTGGTGAGTCTGGGCATTCAAGTTACATATGTTGATTATAATACTCTTATAATAAAAATAACTGTAACAATGCAAAAAATGATCTAAAATTTCACCACTCCCTCTAGTCACCTGTTTCTTTTTGGTCTTTCTCAGATAAGTCTGTAACTTTTGTAGAGTCCAGTTTTATCTTGTTTTTATGTAAATTCAAGGACTTAGATCTGAACACCTAAACACCATATAGAAAAAAATGGTCTGGGTAGTAATGAGGGGGGTGTGACATAGACAGCATGGGTGAGGAGATGTGGCATACATCACTGCTCAGCTTAGGCATTAAGTAGAGAATCGGCCAGAGGAAATAAATACTCTTACAGCTCTGACTAAGAGCTCCACCTCTCCTTTTAGAGAAATTAATCTTTATGATTAAATGGTGATGTTGATATCAAGAGCAATGCCCTTAATATCTTATACCAGCCTGTGCTTCTGAGTCGTCAGTACAATTTTCATGAGTTGGTTAGTTTTTCCATGGTGGCCTCATAATAGGCAGCTGCATTTTGGGTTGATCATTTGCATTTTAAAAAATAGGCTACTCACATTGCATTAAATTTTTATAGCTACTGTGTTCATTGATCAGATCGCTCTGTTAGCAGTTACTATTCCAGTTGTATATTTTAATTACACTTGAACAATCAGCCTTTCTTAGTCCTTGAGTAATTTGCTACGTTTAATTTGTCCTTTTGTCTAATTCCAACTTAAATTATTTCATTAGCGTTGGCAGTCCTGTATTACACACCCTTTCTGGTCTTTTAAAATCAATTTCTTGGGGTTTTAATTATGTGGAACAGTCAATAAAAGTTGATGCCAACAGAAGAACCATTGAGGTAAATGATCATGAAGAACATATGCCCACAAGATATATTTTATTAATGAGCATCCTTATTATTTATGTCAAAACATTGACTCATTCATTCCATTCACCTTAGGAATGGTTAAGCAATGTTATTATTCAATTAGATAATGACAAACTATGGCACAGAGAAATTATACAAACTATTGAAAGTTGCGCAGCAGGCCAGAGGAAAATGATTAGATATTTCTGGATCCTGGGAGCACTAAAATAAATGATTTATTTGGAGATAATCATAACATGTTAGACTCTAATCAAAACATTGACCTCTGATAACTATTTTATTTTCATATCCGAAAAATTGTAGAAGAAAGAGACCTAAACATCTAGTCCTGAAGTGTTAAATTGCTTGACTTATGGGCTACATTCGAATCATACCCCTGTTTCTGGTATGTTCACGATTTTATTTTATTTTTTTTTAATTTGGGCTTGAATGGATTAATAGGGACATGAGCTCTTCCACTCCCCACCTCTGCTTTGTAGTCTTATATTCAGCCTGCTCTACACATATTTAAGTTACTTTCATGATTCTTTGAGCCACTTGAGTTTATTACACCAGATTCTAGTTCAGTGTCCTCACTTTCAGCCAGAAAAGTAGGACCTAGAAGGCTGAAGTTTGAAGGCATCCATAAACTTACTAATAGAGCTCAGCCTAGAACCCTCATTTCATGGATCTACTCCAATATTTTTTCCCATTGCACTCCATTCTATTTATAGAGCAGCCTCTATAAATTTCCCTCAGGGAATTAAAGCAAGACAAGTATTTCATTACATCTTTTTGGATTATGGAAATAAGGCCTTAAAGCCATAATACAGATCCATGCCATACATCATAAGTTTCCTAATGCTTAAGAAGTGTGTTAGTTTGGTGTGGTGTAGAGAATGTTAGCTCTGAGTCAAAAGACGCAGTTTAAGTCTCAGCTGTATCACTAACTAGAGGCTATTTGACTCCACAGGCTTTAGTTTCCTCAAGGTATTGTAGTAGATGAGCTCTAAGTTTGCTTCCAGCCCTTGGATCCTATGATTCTTTCATGAACTCCAATAAAAGAATACACAGGAGGCAAAGAAAGATAAGCCATTTGATTAAAATGCCACTGTTCCAGGCAATCCGTTGTGTTCTGGAAGTATTTTGAAACTGAGTTTTAACACCCTCAGCCACCTTTTCAGTTGGGGACAAAATTCAGAACTATGTAGTCTAGGAAGGTGGTTGTTAGTAAATATGCATATTAACATTTAAAAGATCTCTGGAAGAAACTAAATAGATAAATCAGAAGACTTGGGTTTCTGTGATCCCTTTGAAGAGGGTGTTGCTAAGCCACTGACTGTCATGTCAGCTAGACCTTCAGCTCCTATAAAATGGGGGGTCTCTTTCATTAATCTTTGTTTTGTGTGTGCTTAGTGCATTGTCTTGTACATAGTAGGTGCTCAATGAATACTGACTAAATTTTAACAGCTGAGGAAGACTATGGAGTCCTACCAGTGGCAGCTCTCAGTTCTGACAATCATCTTCCAGGAAATGAAACCCCCTTTCTAGGAATCCCCACATCAGTTCTCCCTGACACTTGGTTCGTGTATCCCACCACTCTGCTTTAGGACTCCCACTATTCCTGATTTGTCTGCAATTACTTTATTATTATTATTATTATTATTATTATTATTTATTTATTTATTTTTTGAGAGAGTACACAAGCGAGCAGGGGAGGGGCAGAGGGAGAGACACACAGAGAGAGAGAGAGAGAGAGAGAGAGAGAGAGAGAGAGAGAGAGAATCTAAAGCACAGAGTCTGATGTGAGGCTCCATCCCATGACCATGAGATCATGACCTGAGCCAAAATCAAGAGTCAGTGACTTAACTGACTGAGCCACACAGGTGCCATCTGATTTGTTTGCATTTGTGGCATCTGTCACCCACCTTTCACCTTGAGCTCCATTTCAGGCACCTTTTAACATCTCATAAACCACCAGCACATGGGGATGTACCTGTGCCAATGGCCATATTTACCTTCAGACCAAGTGGACTCTTACTTGATCCTGGGAGTGAGAGCAGGAGATGATATTCTAGTGTAGTCATATTTTTCCTGGTTGGGCAGATAAAAGCAATAGTGACCAGTCTCGGGAAACACTGTACTTAGCCTGGAGTTTTCTTGCCTGATTACCTGAAGCAGTTCCGTCCTTTCTCTAAAGCCTCAGTGCGGACCTGGTTGAAAACTTATCTTTTTGGAGTCTGAATTAAGGAAAACCGGAGTGATTCTGGATGGGGAGCAATACTGCTTAGGGGTATGCTGGGCCTTAACACAGAGTCATGGAACTTGTCCTATTTCAGGAACACACTGTTCAAAATTGTTGATCTCCATCTGCATCCTTCACAATTGAGATATCCAAAGTCTTCAGCTGGACACCATGGTTTGCTCATGGCCTGCCTTTCTAACTTCATCTCCCATTAGTTGCTCTCCTAGAATCTTTTCTTTAGTTAAACAGAATCACTCATTATTTAAATCCGGAATCACCGCTTCATTTTCTGCCTCCTACTCCTTGCCTAGGTTTTTCTCTCAGTTTGGAATTCCCTTCCTTTACCTGGAAAACCCTTCCCTCCCATTTCTGCTTACCCACCATTTAAGGCCCATCTATGATGCTGCCTCCCCGGTGAAACATTCTGTAGTTTATGGTGATTCTCCCTCTCCCACGACTTCCTCCCCAGCAGTAATTGTTCTTTCCCTATTCTGAGCTTCAATAGAGCTGATGTCTGCTTCTTCTTCAGAGAGTTTGTGCTTTTAAATTGAATACAATTATCATAGCTATTAAATGGTAATTACACCAGGTTACGCTCTTGGAAACAGGACCCTTGTATGATATCTTGAGTTTTTTACAGGCCAGGTTGAATAATTTTGCACTCAACAAATACTAAATAAATGAAATAACTTACATTCAAAAAATGTCAAACAGATATAAATATTTAAACATAACATATAAGATGAAGTCACTATATAGGCTAGTCTCAACATAGTCTTTTTCAGAAAAGGACCCCTGTCTGGAATTCCAAAAATACTTGAGAAGCTATTTAAATATTTAAGAAAGCAGTCTCTCAAAATGTAGAAAACAAGCAAACTCAAAGCAAACACAAAACCACGACAAAAGGATTTGCCTTCACAGTATATCGCGTAACTGCTTAAAACCATCTTTTCCCTTCTTCCTCTTTTAAAATGTCTTCGAGGCCCTCGTGGTCCCCACCTGAGCACCCTTACTCTCTCACCCTCAGCTTTAGCAGTCTCTCTAGGATCCCTGGCTCCTTCTCTTCACTCTTACCAGAATAAATCCAGCTAGTCTTTTTGGGTTTGCCACTTCTCTCCTGTCTTTGCCCTTAACAAGATCATGAAAGTGCAAGGGTTGATGGGGTTGGGTAAGCCAAGACTCCTCTGGGTGGATATGGGTTTTTGCCTAGGGAGCTTCGTGTTTATAGAAGTTGTACACAGCTTTTACATTCACTGTCAAGACAGCCCTCAGAAGACGTTTTACTAAGGATTTCTTAGGCAGGGAATTGTCATCATTTCCTTATTGAAAAAGCATGTGAGAGCAGACTCTGGGGTTAGTGTCTGAGGTATCTTTCTGAGCTGGACTACACAAGTGCAAATCAAGGTAGGTGCAAACATGGGGAGTTAGGGGAAAACCAGTCTTGCTGCTGGTTGGCAGCCATCGGCTCCCAAGCTGCAGGTGGGAAAGTGAAGATCCAGAGCCTCCTAAGCCATTTGTTACTGATGATGGCAGGCTTCCCTCTCCCCTTGTATGAGGTGACAGTAAGCATTTTTCAGCTTGTGCTTTCAGAATGTAACCAGTGTAGTATTTTTTATTCCATTGCTGCTTGACTTGCTTCATTTGCTTTTATGACAGTGCTTGGGTACGATTAAATGACAATTTAATGTGTATAATAACTCATTTAAAGTTTTAGCGAGGGCTAGAATGAAGGTGATGGGGTTTGAGCACATTTTAGAGCAAACTGTACAGTTTAAACCTAAGCCAGGGGCAACTTAGAATGATTTCCTATCTTGGCAGAAAACAGCTCCATTTTCTACATTCTTTTTCTTCCCCTTAGCTCTATTTTCTTTACATGTGTTCCTGCTTCTCAGTTGTATAGGAGACAGCTGAGTGTTGGGGAATCTGGGCTTAATCCCCCATGCTGTGTTTGTTAATTCCCTCTGGGAATTCATAAGCTATCTGAAAAATATCTGGAGTCAGTGAAACTCTTCTTAGCTGAGTTTTATTAACCAAGGTAAGTGTGGGAAGTTAGGAGGTTTGGGACACAGACAAAGGCTCTAGACTCTTTCTCTTCCTGTAAGAACATGAGAAAAATGTAACTTGTCATTTGTTTGTTTCATATGTATCTTCTTCAGAAGACACATCAGAAGACATTTGGTGACTTACTTTGTTACTGGCCAGTGAACAGCTGGTAGAGAGAAAGACAATGGGAATTGAGATCTCTGTCCTCTGCTGATCCCAGGCTGAACCCAGGGGTTTGGCTGAGGGGAACAGGCACTTCCCTACCCCATATTGGATGGCTCATCTCTTGTACTGTTGTCTTAGGCTCACCACTATGGTCGTGGACCAGAAGAGTGGAAGGCAAGGGGGATTCTGACCCAACACAGTTTTCTAGCTTTAAATGTTCCCTGCGAATGGAAGTGGGCTGCATGGAGTGAAGGGTAGGGCCAGAGCCTTTGGATCTGGAGTTCTTAACAGTCTTCTGATGACTATGTGTACACACATGGTGACCTCCTGGGAGCGGGGGACCACCAAGTTGTCGAAAGAGAGATGAACTAGCCCAGATCAGAAATGGAGCAGGTCAAAACTCCCGTGTTACCATGACTGAATTCAAACCATCAAGTTGTATGAAGAAATGTTCACAATCCACTCTTAAGGACATGTGAGCTGGCTTAGAACCATCACTGGAGAAGGTGTATAGACTAAAAACGTTGGCCAGGAGTTGGTAAGTTCTTCACCTCAGTATTGGGTACAACTTTATTACCTTATTCTATATGTTTGAATTCTCCATAATAAAACATTTTAAAATGAAAAAAAAAACCCAAATGAAAATAAAATTCCCATGCCGATCAGGTATTGGTTTGGGAATACAAGGTTCTTTTTTCTTTGTTTCATTGTTTTACCTTTTCACATTTTGAAATGGCAATTCAGAGTACACCACATATTTATAATGGTTTATACATAAGTACTAGCGGGTCTTCTTAGGTCCATAATTCAGCTTGTTAGAAACCTGGGACACCCACAGCGGTAGGTGTTGGACCTTAGCACAAGTTGAAGCAAAACTGCAGAAATTTCAGAGCCATTGCTTTTCAATCTAGAAGTTCTTAATCCTGATTCTAGGAATGTTGTGCTATCTGCCCCTAGGAGACATTTTTGTATTCCTTATCTTCTGTTAGCTACTTTGTACCAGAGAGAGTCAAAACTGTTCCAGGCTGGCATGGACAGAAATGACCCAGTTTATAGAAATGTGGCCCATCATGTCGGGGTCTTTTCTTTTTAAATTATTACATAGTGGATTTTGTGTGTGTGTATGTGTGTGTGTGTGTGAGAGAGAGAGAGAGAGAGAGAGAGAGAGAGAGAAGAGAAGAGAGAGAGATAAGACAATATGAAATCTACCTTCTTACAAATTTTTAAGTGTAAATGTGTATTATTAATTCTAGGCACTATGTTGTACAGCACATCTCTAGAACTTATTCTAAAATTCATTTTATTTCCTATAAACTGCAACTTTATACTTTTTGAACAGCAAGTTCCCATTTCTCTACTCACCCCACCTCGTCCCAAGTCCCTGGTAACCACTATTTTAACTCTGTTTCTGTGAGTTTATAGATATCTCATATAAGTGGAATCATGCAGTATTTGTCCTGTGACTGGCTTATTTCACTTAGCATAATGCCCTCCAGGTCAATCCATGTTGTTACATGTTTTAGGGTTTCCTTCTTTTTTAAGGCTGAATAATACTTAACTGTGTGTTTATACCACATTTTCTTTATCCATTCATCTGTTGATGGATGTTTAGGTTGTTTTTAAGTCTTGGTTATTGTGAATATGCTGCAGTGAACATGGGGATGCAGATATGTCTTCAAGGTACTGATTTTGTTTCCTTTGGCTATGTGCTTAGACGTGGGATTGCTGGTATTTCTATTTTGAATTTTTAGCAGAAGATCTTTTTTTCATAATGGCAATATAATTTACATTCCCACCAATAGTGCACAAGACTTCCCTTTTCTCCACATCCTCCTCCACACTTGCTCCCTCTTGTCTTTTTGATAAAAGCCATTCTAATAGGTATGAGGTAATTTCTCATTGTGGTTTTGATTTGCATTTCCCCCATGGTTAGTGATACTGAACACATTTTCAGGGACCTGTTGCCAATTTAGGTGTTTTCTTTGGTAGATATATTTATGGTAGAAGTGTTTATCCGTTTTATAATTGGATTATTTGTTTGCTATTGAATTGTATAAGCACCTTATATATTTTAGATATTAATTCCTTATTTTTTTCTTTCATAACTGTTGGCTCGGGACAAATTAGTATCTTCAGTTTAGTGATATGAGCTCTATTAAAGTATGCACTTTCCTGCTAATCAGAAGATTCTTGCAGAAGGTAGAGGAAGTCAGGTTTCAGTGGCTCATTTCCTTCCTCTCCAGGGAGTGCCTGAAAACAGGAGTATCTTGGCACAGCTGACCTTGAGGGGTGCTGTTGGGAGAGCTCCTGAGAGAAGTGTGAGTGAGCAAAGACCCTGAGGATGATTCTCTTTGTGTGGAAACCTTTCAGATCCAACTGGAAATGGGTATCTTAATTACACATGCTTTTTTATTTGTTTGTTTTGTTTTTTCCTACACAAAGAGACAGTTAATTTCCACAAAGCACAACAACCATGTTTTGGAATGTCAAGTTTTAAAGTCATTTTGTTTGTATCTCAATGGCCATTTTCAAAATACGGGTAAGGGGGGTGGTTTGAATGTTCAGAGAATAACAGGGTAGCCAGAACATCAGTGGGGATGCCACTTCATAGGGCAATCAGAAGGAGAGCTGAAATCACAACCTCTCATTTATCCACTGGTAATAATGCCAAGTGAATTACAGGGTGTTTTTCTGGCAGGAGCATTTGTTTCTATAGAACAGGACTAGGTTTGAAAAATGCATTTTGTGTTAGCAACCCCATTTACCCCTGACTGAGGGATAAAGAACTTGAATATCACTTTTGTGCTTACTGGGTAATTGTGTGTGTGTGTGTGTGTGTGTACACGTGCCCGCACACACACATGTGTACACACATGGATGCACCCACACATGATGTGGGAGCAGGGAAGGGTGTGACAGGGCTAGGCCATAGAAATGTGAGAAATAGAAGCATGCATGCACTCCTAGTCACCTGGCCTTTGTTCCTAAGTCTTTTCCTTCATTTCCAAATCCTAGGAAAGAGAAATGGGCACATGATGGGAAAATGATGAAGATAGAGGATGGCATGGGGAACATCTACTCTCTGTTTTTATCGCCAGTGCCTAATATTTGACTCTGAAGGCTAAATTTCAATTCTTTTAAGAAAAATTCAACTTAATTTTAATTCCTATGTTAGAGGACTTAGCTGAATGTTGGACATTTCATCTAATGAAGATCACACTCAGCACTGCTTTTAGTTCTTGCTGAGAGCTCTATTAAGTCATTTACTAACTCAATGATTTAAACGGAATTTATAGGACAGCCACAAATTTAAGGAAGAGGAGGCCAGACTTAGACAAGAAAGCTGAAGAGATTTAGCTTATTTTACATTGGGGCCAGAAGCCCCTGGACAATGTGACAGTGGCCGTTAGACCCAGGGATGTTTACAATGAGAAGGATGGAGACCACTGGTTGTCATAATGTAGAGTGGACAAATAGTTCATGCGTTTTAGAAGCCATAAAGTCTGTTCCTGGTCAAGAAGAGCTTGCCACGTGGAGATGTTCCTGTGTGCCAATGGAAGGCTCTGAAGAGAGTGTCCCCTTCACTACTTGCCCCCCTAGCAATACACTGTCTGATCACTGATGGTTGCCACAAATACCCAACCTAGTCTTTGATGCCAACTGAACAGGGATGCATGCTCCAGGAAACATACATCCTACTGGACCTGGACATGGTCCAGGTTGCCTTAGACATGAAAGTGATATGAGGAGGTCTAGCTCTTGGTTTCGGAGGAGAAGATCTCTGACTCATATCAGGATGGTACTTCAGGTGATTTCTACAGTTCTTATTTTCCTAATAGTTCTTTTCTGAGCTGATTGGAGGTGAACACATCTGTGCATCATACTTTTACTCTTCTACTTCCGATATCTTCCTTTATTTTTTGTGCTCTCCATTGTGGTGAAGGGACAAATATTACTACCAACATTTCTGTGAAGATGCAACCACAGTGGCTTGTCTAGATCACAGGGTGAGATATGATAAACTGGATATGGTAGTTTCTGAGTCCTCCAATCAAACACTCTGGCACATGAAAGTATTTGATTATGGCAGTTAAAATCTCAACATCTCTTTGTCTAATGTGTCTCCAACAAGAGTTGAGGTACTAGATGTTTATATCTTAGTCTGTGGCACCAAACATGTTCCAGAGGAAAGAGATGCCCAGGCTTAAGTCACACCATGTCTGTTATGTTGTGGTCTGAGCTAATCGACCCCACTTCTAGCAAAGTAGGCTGGTTGGTTGTTTTCATTTTTAGAATGAAATAAGGAATTTACAAACCAGTCCCTAAGCTTCACAGATGCTCCCTAGATTTTCTCAACAAAGCTCTCAAATTGAGTATAGGCATGAAGACATCGGGTGAAGGGTGACAATGCTGTTGTCTTGTGTTTGAGGGCAATGCTACTGTATAATTTGGCAGTGATGGGGAGAGGTTTAAATGTAGCCTGTGTTCAAGACAGTGTCAGTCTTGAGGAAAGCATACTTTTTTGTTGCCGTTGTTGTTTAATTCGCAAAAAAGACACTCTGCTGCCAAACTCTGCACCGTCAGAGGAGTGACTTTTTCATTTCTGCACAAAGATGCCATATCTGCTATGACCTTTCTGCTGGCATGCCACAAGCATATTGACAGGGGCTGAAGGAAAACTTAATGGCAATCCATTTGGTCAAATCATTCCACTAGCACCAAAGCATTTGACACACTCAGATTATGAAGGAATGTAATCATGTTTTGGGAGGGCCCACTGGAAGCAGGGCAAATAGAGGTAGGATGGGGGACTCAGTTTTCCCCCTTACTTTGTATGTGGCTCTCACAGTTGTCTGTGTCTATGTCTAATAAAGGGGACGGGAAGCTGAATTACAAAGAAAAGCAGAGTAAATTTTGGGGAAATGACATACTATTACAAAGAGAAATGCAATGTAAAATGTACCCCCAAATGTAAATTCAAACCGTAGAGTTTGTCTTTGAGCTGTCTGCAAGAAATGGGCTTAAATCCAATTGCTATGGCTACACGAGACTCATCTGATCAGCAGGCCTTCCGTTCCACAGAGGCTAACACTGTTTTGTTTTCAAAGGGGAAAACGTATCTGTGTTTGCCCTCCTTTACTTTGTAAAATTGAATTGGAGAGAACTCATGAATAATAGAAAGAATGCTAAGGACTGTGAAATTAACACTGGCATGAAACAGAATTTCTAAAAGGGGAAACTCTACTGGAGGAAGGCTCACTTCAACCTCCCCTGCACAGGGCTTTGGAAACTGGGACATCTTAGCATTGGAAGATGAAATAAGTTCTTAAGAGGTCTGTTTTGTTTATTGTTTTTAAGAGGGTGACTATTTTCAAATCATTTAGGTCAGAGATATATATTTTTTATATTATGAAGACCTTTAAATGTGGGAGTTACTGGTTTATGGCTCTAATGAGGACCATAGGTCTTGTGACATTTGTCCATGGGAACCACCATTTTACTCTTTAATGATGAAGATAGCTAACTTTTATTGAGTACTTATGTGTCAGGCACTGTGCTTTACACTCATTTTTCTCACACGATTTTATAACTACCCCATTTTACAGATACAGAAACTGAGGTGCGGAATGGTTTAGTAACATCATTATTAATAGATGGGGCTGGCTACCGGCCCAAGCCTGAACAGCTCTGGAGCCTGCCCTTTTAACCACGGCAGCGGCCCTTCATCTCTATGTGTCTTCTTAGCCTTTGGTGTGTGAAGCTCTCACCCAACTGACGGTGATAGCCTAGTGGCCCCTCTTCTTTCTCCTTTCTGTTCCTTACAAGGCAACACCCTGCCCTGTGTATTCCTTCTGTTCCAGATTCTCTCCAGGGTGTCTTGGGGTCATATTGAATAAACTGGGGGGAAAGAAAGTATCTTACAAGAGGTGCTTTATTGGGAGAGATACTACTGTGGGCTATTTCTACCCAAGCTACTGCAGCATAAGGGAAAGTGATTAAAAATTATAAACCACTGAATAAATAAACATAATAGAGAGTCTGAACTTTAGAATCAGCTAGATCTTGGTTTCATTCATTCATTCATTCATTCATTTGTATAGTGTTTAGCACCTACTATGTGCTAAGTACTATATCAAGTGCTAGGTTTGAATTCCAGATTCACACGTACAGCTATGGACCTTGGGAGATTTATTCAACCTCTTTAATGAGAATAATAATAGGAACCTCTGGGCTCTTCTAAGATTAGAAGCTGGCACATAGTAAGAGCTCAGTAAATGGTATTATTAATGAAAGGATAAAAAAAAGTGCTGTTGTTGGGCCAATGCCCACTTATATTACTTTCCCTCTGGGCCTTGCTTGCCAAGGTTTCAGTTAGCTAGTGTGCATCACAAGGGGCTGGGAAGTTAATGTGCTAAACTATGCTATTAGCCTTTGCAAAGGCCTTTTAGTGAGATAATGACTTAGCTCAAAGGAATACCTAATTCTGGGGACACTGGCAGACTCTGATGGAGGTCATTTCATCAAGGGACTTGCACATCAAGCCATCAACCATCTGACTGCCTCTTTACTTTAGTAACTGCCTTCTCCTGACTGAGAAGAAGCTTTTCTCTTGTGTGATCAAAGGAATAGGGAGTAGCTTAGGAAATATGGATAAATTTATTTTAAGTAATGAAGGAATTTCCATTTGTCCTTCTAGGTGTTAGTCTCTCACCTCTATTTAATGCATAGTGCACTGACGTTAGCACTTGACGTTTTTCGGATGCCCTCAATAACACTACTTGGCTAATCTAATGTGATTCCGCTAATAGGTTTTCTATCAGCGTTTATGGACCATCTCATCCATCCACCTTCTGCCTAAGAGAAGTATGTGTATGCGGTAGGCCTCAGCGATCCTTTTTCCCCGAAGCAGTTAGTTCTGTTCCAAGATCAGTGTGTTGAATTTGGGCTTCCCGGGTGTGTTCTCTGAAACAGAATGGAAGCCCATTTCTCTCCAATAGATTCACAAAAGTATGAAGAATGAGCCTTGAAACAATCTTGTTTTTTTTTTAATTTATAAAACCTGAAATGATTTGTTATTAGAAAATAAGAATGTTCCTCTCTCCCCCACTCAGTAGCCTCCAGTGACTTCCATTTTACTCTGAGTTCCAGCCAGACAGAGATAGGATGGTTGCAAAACCAGCCCTATCTGGCCTCTTGTTCTCTCTGTTTCATACCAGCTTCTCCGTACCAACTTGAGTACAGCCACATCAACTTTTCCACTCCTCCTGGTCTCAGTCACATCAAGAATGCTTCTGGCATAGGGTCACTGGCTTCAGGTCTCTGCTTACATGTCAGTTTATCAGTGATGCTCTACCCTTTCCTGGTATTCCTTAAGTCCTTTCCCTATTTTAGTTTCTTCCCAGCACTTATGCCCATCTCATATACTAGTTACTTTCTTGTTTAATCATTTATTATGTCTCCCCCTGGTACAATGTAAGCTCCTTGAGAATAAGAATTTTCCTATCTTGTTCACTGCTTAATCCCTAGGGCCTGAAAAAGGGGCCTGGCACATCATAGGCACTTCATACATACATGTTGAAGTCAAGTACAATTATGGATGGGTTATTTAGTTTTTAGTTTGTTAAATTCCACTCTTGGCATTTAGATAGAACAACAATAATATCTTACTGTCATATAGGAATTTAGAAGTTCTCAGACACTTTTCAGTCTAGGCTACTGAGAAGCCAGTATTCAGAATACCTAGAGAGTAGCAACTGTTTATCTGGCATTCCAAATAACTCAAAATATGGGGGTTGTTATAAAACCAAGTGAAAGTAGGGGCACCTGGGTGGCTCAGTTGATTGGGTGGCCCACTTCAGCTCAGGTCATGATTTCACAGTCTGTGGGTTCAAGCCCCACGTTGGGCTCTGCGCTGACAGCTCAGAGCCTGGAGTCTGCTTCAGGTTCTGTATCTCCCTCTCTCTCTGCCTCTCCCCCCCCCACCTCACTCTCTGTCTCTCAAAATAAAATAAAGACAAAAAATTTAAAAAACAAACACACCCCCCCCCCAAAACCAAGTGAAAATAGAAATCTACATACTAAAAGAAATCTATGTGTAAATGAAAAATGCATTAAAGACCCAGGTCAAAGGACTAACATGGAGGGGGTGGGGAGGAAGGGGTAGGGGAGGGGGACAGGAAGAGAAAGCAACTGATTTGCAATCTTAGCTTACTTCTTAAGGCATTTTCTGACCAATGGTGATTTTTCTAACCTCTGGGACTCTTTAAATTTTTTCTACAAGGAGATGACTTTCCTCCCTTTCTTTATTATATTTTATTGTTTCAGTCATTTGCTTTGAGATCTTTAAGCTGTTGTAATGAGCTAAGTAAGAAAGGCACATTGGCTCCTTTGGAACTTTGATTATTGTTAAAACTATTACAGTGAAGTTGAGCCTTCTCCCAGGGCTTCCCTATAGCCATTGCTTGCAACCAGTAAATATTCATAAGTCAGCTATCATGGAAATGAAATAGAATGCCTCAGAATTACTTTAGAGGCATAAGGAAGGCCCTGAAGAATGAACTGGGAGGAGCATTTCACATTTAGATTTGGAATGAAGAAAATACTCTCTTTGTCAGCAGATGATATGCTCTGCCCTGGAATTCCAAGGACCTGATCAGATCTTTTTTTTTTCATAAAAAAATTTTTTTTAATGTTTTTAAGACAGAGAGAGGCAAAGTACGAACAAGGGAGGGGCAGAGAGAGAGGGAGACACAGAATCTGAAACAGGCTCCAGGCTCTGAGCCGTCAGCACAGAACCTGATGTGGGGCTCGAATCCATGAACCGTGAGATTGTGACCTGAGTCGAAGTTGGACTGAGCCACCCAGGTGCCCTGAGCAGATCTTGTTCAAGGCCACAACTTGTACAGTGGGGGCTGGGGGCAGCAAGTTCTATCCATATTCAAATGGGGTACCTATGAGGGGGCTGGGTGCAACTTCTTTGGAGTTGTCATCAGTAACTCTTGGCATCAATTTACATTTTGGATTACACTTAAAAATTTTTTTGATGTTTATTTATTTTTGAAAGAGAGACAGAGAGAGAGAGAGAGAGAGAAAGAGAGGGGAGGGGCAGAGAGAGAGAGAGGGAGACACAGAATTCAAAGCAGCCTCCAGGCTCTCAGCTGTCAGCACAGAGCCTGACACGGGGCTCCAACTCACAAGATCATGACCTGAGCCGAAGTCTGACTGAGCCATCCAGGCGCCCCTTGGATTACGCTTTCTTAAAACTTGATGCCTTTTTATGCTAGTTAAGGATTTTCTTTAAGCCAGTGCACATTTACTAAATAGTTCCAGTGAGCTAGGCATCCCCAGGGTTTGCCCCAGGTATAAAACTCCCCTGGGGAAGGTCCAGCCCCTATCAGTAAAGAGTGGATAACTTAAGCAATTTCTGATGGTGGCTACACTATTTAGAGCACCTTTAACTGTAGTGTTCAACCCCCCTCTACCTTCTCTCTCTCATTATCTTCTTATGGGCAAATTTAGGTTCTAGGGTCAAGGGTAGAATGATTCAGTGATTCTGGTGAATTGGTGAAGATGGTGTATTTAATCAGAGGCTGTTTCTGGAGAGAGACTTCTGTTCTTTGGAAACACTTAAAGGAGAACTATAATCTAGTAAATTAAAAGCATCAACAATATTTGCAGTTTGGGAACGTCAAGGTCAGGAGAAAAAAAAAAAAGCCCGAGAGGGCACTCTTGTCACTGATTTCAAAGGAGCTAATTCTTAGGGTTATTAGCTACCTCAATTTATAACGCTATATACTCTTGAACACCAAATGCTCATTATCAAAAATTAAAGAAGCGTGGAGCTGAGATTTGAAGTATATTTTAGATAATAGACTTTGGAACATGCCTCACATTGTTAGGATTGACCTGACCTTACAACTAATAAAGGTCTCCAATAGGCATGGAATTTCAGTAATAATTCCTTGTTTCCATGAGTGTAAGAAAAGCAAGGAAAAGGTCCTTTGTCTTTATTTCTATTGTGGTTGATGGGATGCAGGCAAAATTGTTAAGTAGTTAAAGCCTAGCTTTGGAATCTATAGCCTCTCTCTTTGAACTCCTTGTGTCTGCAAGGTCTTAACTATCCACTCAATCTTAACCTTTACTTTCCTAAGGAAATGGAAACATCCTCAGTTTTAAAAAATGAACAGTAGCTTAGTATGTTTACAGAAAGTCGGAAGAATGTTCTAATCAGGAGTTTTCAGGCTTCTGCTCTCTACAGGGGCATCTGGGAGGTGGTGGATACAGACTGAGTCCATGGTAAGGTAGGCTCATTGCGATGACTCTAGCTGGCCTCCCCACTCCTGCTCTTTACTTATTCCAAGCCAACCTACACATAAGTGCCAGGAAAGAAAACCTTCTTATATATGATCTTTGTCATAATAGTTCTCTATTCAAGAGTTACTACCCATTATATGCTGTCACCATCCCAGACACCTTCGTCTGGCTTCAGTAATCAGACTTCTGTACTTTAGCCCTTGACATTTTACCTCCAAAGTGTTTTTTTTTGTCCCCTGTTCCACCAGGTCACATATCTTTGCTCAAAAAAATTGCCTAAAAGCCCACTTCCCAGTCTAACACATTCTGATCATATTTTTGGAGAGACTCACAAACCATTCTGAATAAGTTTTAAAGGTATTTCTAGACAGAAAAGAATTACTTTTGGGTCAATTAAAGCCCTTACTTTATTGTTTAATTCCATGTGCTTTTTTCCCTTCCTTTGTTTTCTTAGAATATAATAAAAAAACTTGTCACCCTCTTCCATTTAAGGATTCTTCATAAATTTAAAGCTTGTTGTAAAATTGCTGTTTAACCTTTCCCTCCAGCTAAGTACTCTTAGTTTTCTTCAGCCCTTTCTTATTGGATATATTTTCCCAAACTTTTGATTATTATCTGACACCTTCTCTTTATATCAAATCTAGACAGAAATATCATATTTCATTGATTCTAGGAAGTGCCTTTTTTCTCTCATTTTAACATATCAAATTCCAACATTTAAAAGGATTCATCATACAACTGATGACATTTTACAGTTATAAATGGCAGCACTTTTTTCCCTTAGTGATAATTAAAATGAAGGTATATCTTGATCATTAAAAAAGGCAGGGGAGTTAGTCTAGATTAAAAGAGATGAAGGAGAAATGACAACTAAGTGCAATGTGTAATTTCTTGGTGAGGTCTTAGATTAAAAAATCAAAGAGCAGGATACGTTTTATTAGTCTTAGAATTATTTTTGCAGCTTTACAAAGGTATAATTAAGCAAATCATAATATATTTAAAGTGCACAGTGTGATGATTTGATATACGTATATGTGTGAAAGATTCACACCATTGAGTTATGTAGCATATCCATCACCTCACGTATCTACCTTTTTGTGTTGTTGAGAACATTTTTTTTTTGTTCCCTTAGCAAATTTCAGTTATGTAATACAATGTTATCAACCATAGTTCCCATACATTAAATCCTCAGACCTTATTCATCTTAAAACTGAAAATTTGTACTCTTTTACCAGCCTCTCCCTATTTCCCACATCTCTGAAACCCTTGGTCGCCACCATTCTAGTGATGCCATGCAGTGTTTGTCTTTCTCTGTCTGGCTCATTTCGTTTAGCATAACACTTTCCAGCTTTGTCTATGTTGTCACAAGAGGCAGAATTTCCTTCTTTTTAAAGACTGGATAATATTCTATTGTGTACACACACACACACACACACACACATCACATTTTCTTTATCTATTCATCTATTGATGGATACATGGGTTGTTTCCTTATCTTAGCTATTGTGAGTAATGCTGCCGTGAACATAGGAGTGCAGCTATCTCTTTGAGATACTGGTTTTGTTTCCTTTGGATATGCATCCAGAAGTGGGATTGCTGGATCACATGGTCATCCTATTTTTTAATTTCTAGAAGAACGTCCATACTGTTTTCCTTAGCAGCTGCACCAATTTATATTCCTACCGGCAGTGCACAAGCCTTCCCTTTTCTCCACATCCTTTCCTGTTATCTATTATTTTTTTGATGATAACTATTCTAATGAATAGAGATTAGATAATAGTTGTGAGGTGATATCTTTCAAGTATTTTTTATTTCTGATTTTATTAGTTCTGTGATTTGTTGGTCAGGAGCATGTTGTTAAATGACCACATATATATGAATTTTCCAGTTTTCTTCTTGTAATTGATTACTAGTTTTATCACATTGTGATTAGAAAAGATGCTTGATATGATTTCAGTCTTCTTAAATTTGTTAAGACTTGTTTTGTGGCCGAACATGATCTATCCCAGAGAATATTCCATGTGCTCTTGAGAAGAATGTGTATTCTGCTGCTGTCAGATGGAATGTTCTCTGTATGTTTATTATGTCCATCTGGTCTAATGTGTAGCTTAAGTCTAATATGTCCTTATTGATTTTCTGCCTGGATGTTCTATTCATTGCTGAAAGTGGGGTACTGAAGTCCCTTACTATTATTGTTTTGCTGTCTACTTCTCCTTTCTATTTATTTAGGTGCTCTGATGTTTGGTACATAAATATTTACAATTACTACATTTCCTTGATGAATTGACCCTTTGTCATTCTATAACAACCTTCTTTGTCTCTTGTTACAGTTTAAGATCTGTTTTGTCTGATAAGAATATAACTACCCCTTGTTTTTTTTGTTTCCATTTATGTGGAATATATTTTTCCATCCTGTAACTTTCATTCTGTGTGTGTGCTTAAAGCTAAAGTGAGTCTCTTATAGGGTGCATATAGTTGGGTCTTTTTTTTTTTTAATCCATTCCATCACTCTATGTCTTTTGATTGGAGTATTCTGTCCATTTACATTTAAACTAGTTATTAATAGGTAAGGACTTATTGGGACTCCTGGTCACATTGGGCTCTGCGCTGACAATGGGGAGCCTGCTTGGGATTGTCTCACTGTTCCTTCCCTGCCCCTCCCCTGCTCTCTCTCTCTCTCTGTCTCTCTTTCAAGAATAACTAACCTAAGCAAAATAAGTCAGGTGGAGAAGGACAGATATCATATGTTTTCACTCATAGGTCTAACAGGAGAAACCTAACAGAGGACCATGGGGAGAGGAGGGGGGGGAAAAAGAGTTAGGAAGAGAGAGGGAGGCAAATCATGAGAGACTCTTGAATACTGAAAACAAACTGAGGGCTAAAGAGAGAGGGGGAGAGGAGAAGGGGGTTGGTGATTATCGAAGAGGGCATTTGGGGGGAAGAGCACTGGGCGTTATATAGAAACCAACTTGACAATAAACTATAAATTAAAATAGTAAAAAAAAAAAAAGACATATGCACCCCTCCAAAAAAGAATAAATAAATAAAAACTTAAAAAAAATAGGTAAGAACTTACCATTGCCATTTTCTTAATTGTTTTCTGGTTGGTTTTTTAGTTCCTTTCTTCCTCTCTTGCTCTCTTCTTTTGTATTTTGATGACCATATATAGCGTATGCTTTGATTCTTTTCTCTTTATCTCTTGTGTATTAACTATAGGTTATTGCTTAGTGGTTACCTCAAGGCTGAAATAAAAATCTTACATTTATAACAGTCTATTTTAAGCTAATAACAACTCAACTTCAAATGCATATATAAGCTTACATTTTTTATACCTTCTCACATATTAAAAAAATTTTTTAAAAATATTTTAATTTATTTTTGAGACAGAGAGAGAGAGAGAGAGAGAGAGAGAGAGAGAGAGAGAGAGAGAATGAGAATACGAGTGAGGGAGGGGCAGAGAGACTGGGAGACACAGAATCCAAAGAAGGCTTCAGGCTCTGAGCTTTCACCACAGAGCCTGACTTGGGGCTTGAACTCATGAACTGCGAGATCATGACCTGAGCTGAAGTTGGATGCTTAACTCACTGAGCCACCCAGGCACCCCCATATTTTGTTTTTGATGTTCTCTTTTACATATTTTTACATTGTACATCCATTAACAAATTATTGTAGGTATAGTTATTTTGGATACTTTTGTCTTTTAATCTTTATACTAGAGTTGTAAGTGATATAACCACTACCATTATATTTGAGTATTCTGAATTTAACTATATATTTGCTTTTATCAGTAAGTTTTATACCCTTGTATGTTTTCATGTTATTAATTAGAGTCCTTTTGTTTCAGCTTGAAGAACTCTCTTTAACATTTCTTGTAAGGCCAGTCTAGTTATGAAGAACTCTTATCAGCTTTCATTTGTCTAGGAAATTCTTTATCTCTCCTTTGATTCTGAAGGACAACTTTGCCAGGTAGAATATTTTGGTTGCCCAGCACTTTGAGTATAACATTCCAGTGCCTTCTTATCTGCTAGCTTTCTGCTGAAAAATCCAGTGATAGCCTTTTAGGGCTTCCTCTTGTATGTAACAAGTTGCTTTTCTCTTGCTGCTTTTAAGATTCTCTCTTTGTCTTTAACTTTTGAACATTGAATTATACTGTGTCTCAGCGTGGGTCTATTTGGATTCATCATGTTTGGTTCTTTTTAGACTTCCTGGATCGGGTGTCTGTTTTTTCCCCTCTGGGTTAGAGAAGATTTTAGCCATTATTTCTTTGAATAAGCTTTCTTTCTGTCCCTTTATCTCTTCTCCCTATTCCTTCTAGCACCTCTATAATGCTTATGTTGCTGTTTCATGGTGTCCTACAATTCCATCATGCTATCTTCACTCTTTTTAATTATTTTCTTTCTTTTTCTGCCCTGATTAGATGACTTTCACTGCCCTGTATTTAAGTATACTAATCCTTTCTTCTGTTTGATCTAGTTTGTTGTTGAATCCCTCTATTAAAGTTTTTAGTTCAGTAACAGTATTCTTCAGCACTACGATTTCTGTTTGGAACTTCTTAATATTTCCTTTGCTGAAATTCTCATGTTTTTATGTTGTTCTCCTGATTTTGCTGAGCATCTTTATGACCATTATTCTCAACTTTGTTCTGAGTAAATCATTTCGTAAGATTGGTTTCTGGAGATTTATTTTTTTATTTTGTTTGGAACATACTTACCTATTTCTTCATTTTCCTTGGATTTCTGTGTTGGCTTCTCTGTGTTAGGCAAAACAGCTTCTTCTTACAGTCTTGGTAGACTGGTCTTGTGTAGGAGATGAAACTTGTCAATCAGTGTGTTTTGAGTTTCTGGTTGCCTCTCAAACCTTTAAAATTATTCAAGCCACAGTCTGTTCTAGGTGACTCCCAGGACTTGAAGCTATGCCAAGACCCATCATGGTCTCAAAGGGGAGGACTGTAAAACTATCTAGGTTTTAAGTAAGCATCTAGGTACAGACTGATTTAGAAGGCAGACTCTGAGGCAGCAGCTGGAAAAGTTTGTAGTTGGTTTTTTCCAAGGAGAAACTAAGAGATGGGCATTTTTGCTTGCTCCCGCCCTCATTTTGCTTGCTAAGCCTGGGTGTATAGCTGTTGAGTGCCTCTCCTGCACCCATCTAAAAACTGCTTCTTTGTTTGCTATAGTCTTATAGGACTTCTGAACACAACACCCATTGGCTTTCAGAGCTATGTGTTTTGGGGTTCTGTCCCTGGGTGAGAGCTTTAAATAAACCTTCTGCCCCCTTTTCCTGCTCTTCTTTTTCTGGGACTCCTATGATATGGATATTGTTTCATTTCATGGAACCACTAAGTTCTATGAGTCAAATAATTTCCCTCATGATCTAATAATTTCCTTTGCCTCTTTTTTTCAGCTGCATTATTTTCCTTAATTTTATCTTCTATATCATTTATTCTTTCCTTGGCTTCTTCAGTCCTCATTGTGACTGTATCCAGTTGGTATTGCATCTCACTTATAGCATTTTTTATTTCAGCCTGACTAGTTTTTGGGTCTTTGATCTCTGCAGCAAGAGTTTCTCTGGTGTCTTCTATGCTTTTTTTCAAGCCAACAGTCTATGACTGTTCTAAATTTTTGTTCAGATATACTGCTTATATCTGTTTTGAACAAGTCCCTGGCTATGATTTCTTCTTGACCTTTCTTTAGGGGCAGATTCCTCCATCTTGTCATTTTGGCTAAGTTTCTGCCTTTTGCATGTTTTAAAAGCTTGTTAGGTTTCCTGCACCTAAGAGTACTGTTATATTAAAAAACGGTCATACACTGTCAAAGGCTTGGCACTTTAGCAACTATTTTTGCTGTATAGTGTGTGCACTCTCCTGTTGCATTTTGGCTATTCTTTTCCACTCCTCTACAGAGTTCTTCTTTGACTGCAGTGGGGAGTATTTGGACTGTTAACTAGGCATGCTTTCTGAACTACGTATGCTTCATATTTGTTTTCTGAAGTAAGCCTAAAAAAAGGGGAAAGAAAGAAAAAGCCTGATCCCCAAAAAAAGAGAAAAGAAAAAGAAACTTAAAAACCAAATGGAGAATCAAAAAACTATAAGGCTGATTCCTAAGAAAAAGAAAGGGAAAAAAAAAGAAGAAAAGAAAAAATAAAGAAAAAGAATAAAAAAGCCTGATTCAAAAAGGAAAATAAAATGAAAAAAAAAAAAGGAAAGAAACTATAAGCCTGATTCTAAAAGAAAAAAGAAGAAAAATAGAAAAAAAAATAAGCTCGATCCTATTTCTACCAGAACTGCAGGTATCATTTTGAAGCACTCAATTTTCAGTACACTTGGTGCATGTGAGGTGCTGGCTGTGTGATCTTTTGGAGGAGAGGCCCACTGTATTGGTTCAGTTTTGTCCCAGTAAATAAGTAGATGCCAGGCACAGGGTGGCAGGGCTTGGTGTTAGCAGTCCTGCCTCCACTGGGAGCTGCTGTGCTGATGTTCCATGGTGTTGGTGTTGGGGAGAAAATGGCACCACCCCAATCTTTTGGCCCCAGACCAAGGATCTGACCCCACTCTGCTGTTCAGGCAGCCCTCACAGATACTGAGGACAGTCAGCTTACCCTGTCGCATAACTCTCCTGCTTTTTTCTTTGGTGCATTGCTGGGATTCAACACCCAAAGTCTAAAAGGACCCAGTATTGCTCATATCTGCACCATCCTCCAGAGTAGAGGCTCTCCATGCTGGGTCTGAAGCCCTCTGTCCCTGAAAAACAGTCCCACACTTGCACAGTGTGTGGAATCTATGGTGTAGTACCACTAAAAGCAGCAAAAGGTTATATTCCTTCTGGGTGCAACTCTGTCCCCTGCTGATGAAAGACCTTTGGCCAGCACCTGCAGGGTCTTTTGTCCTTGGGGAGGTAATATACCTTCTTCCAAAAGTACTTCAGTTAGGGGGGTGTTCTCTCACAGTGTGCCCTGGAGACTCCTTCACGATGCTATGCAGTCAGGGGCCAGCTCCCTTCTCCCCAAGAGCATGTACCATAGCTCCACTCTGGAGAAATTTGCACATTTCCAAAAACACAGAGTTTGTAAGTGCTGTTTGCAAAAATACCCTCCAAAACCTGTGATACTCAGTACTTCCTGCTCCCTCGTCTGTGGTTCAGAGAGGTTTTCCTCTTGTGCGAACGTGATGCCACACTTTCTAGACCCCCTCTTTCTTTTCTTTTTGTCTCTCCACGGAAAGGGTTCCCTCCGTTCTGCAGCACCACAGGTTTCTCTCACCAAATTCATTTCCATGCATCTCACACCTGCCACACTGCCTCCCTCCAACTTTGGAGATCTTCTGACTCTCCACAGGTGGATTTCCTGGGTGTGCCAAGTGATTTGACCTCAATATAACTGTGTTTGAGGGAAAAGCAAAGCTCAGGGTCCCCCTACTTCTCATCCATCTTAACTTCCTCCATTGGATGAGAGCTTTAAACTCCTTGGATGGGGCACTGGTTGTATGATCCAAACGCTTCACTCCTAGGGAGAAGTTGGGAGTTAAGGGTTCTCTTCAGATTGTATGGTGCTGGGCTAATGGTGGGCTTAATAGTTAGAATGGGTCTCAGCCTTCCTACATGTTTTGATGTGGGTATTTTCTCATTTATGCAATATGTAGGAGTCACTCATCTAGTTTTCAATTTCTTTCTGAGGGAATTGGTCTTTGTGTAGTTGTACATTCATTGCATCTGTGGGAGGAGGTAAATTCAGGAGCTTTCTATATCACCCTCTTAGTCCAAAGTCAACTGTAGGAATATGAATATGAACCATCTACTAGATGTGATAATGTTATTGTGGTTATGTAGAAGCTTATTCTTGTTCATAGGGAATGACTGCTAGAGTGTTCAAGAGTGAGGTCTCCTTGCAATGAACTTCTACGTTAGGAGACAAAGTCGTTGGTGTGTTTATATAAGCATGTATCATACATATGTACAACATATGGCAAAAATGTTAACAACTGAATTTATCTAAAATGAATTTAGGTAAATAGAATGAGAGTTAATTGTACTGCACTTTCAACTTCTTTTATATTTGAAAAATTTCAAAATAAAATGGGGAAATATGAAAAAAATGAGGTTTCTCATAATTGAGAACATCTTAGATTTGATAATATTTGGTGAGCCTTGTAAAAATAGGAGTTTATAAGATGTGCCATTGGCTTGTTTCTTCTTAGTTTGTATACTAGATTCTTTTTTATTTAAAAAATTTTTTTTAAGAGAGTGAGTGGATGTGAGGGGCAGAGGGAGAGAGAGAGAGCGAGATAGAGAGAATCTTAAGCAGGCTCCATGCTCATTGTGAAGTCTCATGTGGGTTTCAATCCCATGACCCTGGGATCATGACCTAAGCTGAAATCAAGAGTCAGATGCTCAACTGACTGAGCCATACAGGCGCCCCATATATCCTGGATTCTTGACCGAAATAGTCAAACAGGTGCTATCAATTCAGAAATTGTATCTGGAATGAGTTGTGAGTATCTTTAAGCATTTAAGTTCTACATGTTCTACAATAAAATGGGATAATAATATCAACTTCATAGATTTGGTATGAGAATTTAATGAAAAAGTATGGAATGTTTTGGAGAGAGTTTAGAACATAGTAAGCATTCATTAGATATTAGTTATTAACATAATTATCACTATCATCATTTCAGTCTTTGAAAGGACATAAGCCAACCTTTACAAACTTAAATGAAGCGAGAAGAGATTTACTCTAAGAATTCATGAGAACTCAAGAGACTTAAGGGCAGGAACTGCAATCAGATCTCAGAGAAGATAGAACCCAGGAGCTAGAAAGCTGGCAGGATTCAAGGCAACCATCCCATGAGTTTCTGTGTCTCTGAAGCCAGAGGGTCTTCCTTTCATGCATTTGCTTCATTTCTTTCTGACCATAGACTAATTTTATTTTCAGCTGCCACATGCACATATTAGAGCATGGAGAAACCACAAGTCTGAATCTTCATGTCCTCAGTTCCCAAGACTAATTACAGTGGTCTAATATTTTAGGCGGTCACTTAGGGATCCTTTTTTCAAATTCTTAAAACTTGATTGGTCCAGGTTGGGTCAAGTGTCTATTCCTGGTGCAATCTGTTGCCATAGTGAGACTGTCAGATGTATGCAACGGCCCTTTCTGTTTGTTTGTTTGTTTTTTTTTTTCCCACACACAAACCAATTCTGATGCCAGTTGGGAGTCCAACAATTAAATTCTCTAAGAGTTAGTGAAGACCCTACAGATTAAGGGCTGGTCTCATAGGACTGCTCCATATTCAGACACCATCCAACAATGTATTGTCCAGGCTACCTATACATCTGCCAAACCTACTATACTATGACCCCCCTCAGTTTCAATAACTTACTAGAATGACTCACACAACTCAGGAAAGTGCTGTTATTACTGTTTTACTTTATTACAAAAAATATAGATGAACAGCTAGATTAAGAGTACAAAGGACAAAATGTGGAAGGTACCTGAACACAGGAACCTCTGTCCCAGTGGAGTTGTGGTGTATTACCATTATGGTACATCACTGTGTTCACTGACTTGGTATCACTCCAAAGTTCAGGGGTTTTAATCCAGATTTCCTTGTATGGGCATGATTGATTAAATCAATGGCCACTGGTGATTGAACTCAATCTTTAGCCCATCTTTATTTCTAACTCAGAGGGTGGGGCTGAATGTTCTAACCTTTCTAATCATTTGGTTGGCTTTTCTGACAACTAGCCCCTGTCCTGAAGCTATCTTGGACCTATTCCACCAAGTGTCACCATTACCATACAAAGGACACTTATAATTCAGGAAATTCCAAGAGTTTTATGAGCTGTGTAGCAGGAACTTAGGACAAAGGCCATATATTTATTTTTTATTATATTGCAGACCCATAATGTGAGTGGACTCTAGAGGTTCTCCAAGAGTAGAGTGTGGTCTGGCTTAATCAGACTTTAGTGATTTCCACACGACCAGTAGTGATTTTCACATGACTTTGGAATACATAAGGGAATGGAGAAACTTACTCCCTGGAAGGATAACTCTATCCTTAAACATATCTCCTGCATCTGTTGTGTGTATTGCTGAGGGAATGCTCCCCTCAATCTGCCCTATAGGATGTTTCTCCTTGCTTTATTATCCTTATCTTAATAAACTCAGGCTGGCATTCAAAATACCACAGACTGGGTGGCTTAAGCAACAGGAATTAATTTTTCATTGTTCTAGAGGCAGGGTAGATTATATTTTGAGGGTTCTGCTCTTGGCTTGTAGATAGTTGTCATCTTGCCATCTGCTCACATGATTTCTTTGTGCCTGTGAGGAATGAGAGAGAGAGAGAGAGAGAGAGAGAGAGAGAGAGAGAGAGAGAGAGAGAGAGAAGCAGGGAGAGGGAATGCAAAAGAACACTCTTTGGTGTCTCTTCTTATAAGGACATTATTTATATTTCTAGGGCCCCACCCTCATGACCTCATTTAACTTCCTTATAGGCCCTATCTTAAATAGTTACATAAGGGGTTAGGGCTCCAACAAATGAACTTTGTAGGGGGACACCACTCAGTCCACAGCATTTTCTGTTCTCAGGACTACACCCTAGAGTCCAGCACTGTATTCCTAGTGAATTTGCTGTATAAAAAACCACCAATGGGGGACTAACTCAAGGGAATTGATTACTAATGGTGAAGTTTTAGTTATCATCAGAAAAGAGATTTGTGGGATAATGTTGGAAATAGTTCAGAGGGGAAATGAGAGGATCTGTTGAGTTTTAAATCATGCTTTCTGGG
>PISW01013318.1:0-26978 GCA_004023785.1 Mungos mungo
CTTTCCCAATTAGATTGAGAAGAAACCATCACTGTTGAGTAGCTGGTCATCATGTGTGGAAGGTTAGCCCTAAGTCACATTTGGAAACATATTTCAAACCCCACAAGTTTTAGTATCAAAAATCTGGTGTTATAGCATAATTCAGATCAAGCACTAGAAATCAGTAAACAAACTATGGTTGTGTAAGATCCCCTATAAAAAAAAAAAAAGAATTCCAAACTCTAAAATAAGACCAATTCCCAGGACTGGAGACCCCAACAGGGGGAACCCCATCTCCAGTCCTTTGAGTGGTAGGGGTAGTTCACCAAAAAAATTATTTTAAAAGTGTAGAACTATTTTAATGACTCACAAAGCCTGATAACTACAAAAAAAAAAAAAACAGAAATTTATCTTCACCAATACCAGACAAGTTGACAAATAAGCATTTGTCCTTGTTTTTAACTGTATCATCAATTTGATGGGGTAAAATTGATTGTCTTGTGATGATCCCAAAACTTAGTATTCAGTTTTATGTGCTACTGATTCATTAAAAATGAGGGACTACCTTGCCAAATCTTTTCCAAAAATTAAATTTCCTAAGTTAAAAGAATAAAAGCAGTTAAAGAATTTCTTTAAAGGTGGTAAAATTGGGTGCCTGGGTGGCTCAGTTGGTTAAGCATCTGACTTTGGTTCAGGTCATGATCTCACAGTTTGTAAGCTTGAACCCCACTTTGGGTAAGCCCAGCTACTCTCTCTCTCTCTCTCTCTCTCTCTCTTCCTCTCTCTCTCTTCCCCACATGGGATTCATCTCTCTTTCTCTGTCTCCCTCTGCCCCTCACTCACTTGCAGCCTCTCTCTCTCAGTCAAAAAAGTAAATAAATAAATAAAAGTGATAAAATTGCTTGGGAAACGTTGAGCCAATATTGAACCAATATGATAGAATGTTACATTTTTTTAAATGTTTTATTTATTTTTGAGACAGAGAGAGACTGAGCTTGAGGCAGGGAGGAGCAGAGAGAGAGGGAGACACAGAATCTGAAACAGGCTCCAGGCTCTGAGCTGTCAGCACAGAACATGACGTGGGGCTCAGGCCCACGAACCATGAGATAATGACCTGAGCTGAAGTCGGCTTAACCAACTGAGCCACCCAGGCACCCCTAGAATGTTACATTTTTGTAGAAGATCATTCCGGCTGAGTAGTATATCTCCATATTTATGTTCTTTTTCTGCATAACTGAAAAGACATCTATTTTTAATGATTGATATTTTAATACACATAATAAAAAATTTATCTTCCATGATTTTTCAAGTAAAAGTTAGGAAAGTGGTCAAAAACAGCCTTCTCTTATCATTTCATTCTATCTTGAGATCTCTAATAAAACCCTAAAATTAAGATATTGCTGAGATTTTAAAAACAAGATTTACCTTTACACAATTATTTTAAAACTTAGCCACAGAACTAAGACAAGTTGGGAGTAACATACTAGTAATAACATATCATCTGATTTATTGATATTCCTGTCAAAAGAAGCATAAGGTTTATTCCATCAAAAAAATTAAAAATCAATGTTGGCTGGAACACTCCTGTCATCTAGCATAACTTTGACTCTGAAATCAAGTTTTTACTATTCTATAAGGAATTATAGGACAAAACCAAAGAGACTAGATTAGAAATAAGTAATGCCAGATAGAGTTTCAGAGAACACCCCGACTGCAGAATTGTGCAACACAATCAAGTGAGCATAGGAAGAAAATATTAGAAAATATTTGCATAAAATATAGTTTAAAAGAGGGGCACCCAGGTTGCTCAGTTGGTTAAGCATCCAACTTTGGCTTAGGTCATGTTCTCGAGGTCAATGAGCTCCAGCCCCAAGTCAGGCTCCGTGCTGACAGCTCAGAGCCTGGAGCGTGCTTCTGATTCTGTGTTTCCCTCTCTCTCTGCCCATGTCCCCCTCATGCTCTGTCTCTCTCTCACTCTCTCAAAAATAAACATTAAAAAAAATTTAAACTATATACATAATAGTTTAAAAGAAATGAAGTTTTACTGGTATTTAAACTATGAATTGACAATATTATAGGTATCAAATATACATGTATTCTAAGCAGAAATTTAAAACATTTTTGATAGTGACATGCAGTCAAAAAATTTAGAGGCCATGGGTGCCTGGGTGGCTCAATTGGTTCAGCATCTGATTTCATTTCAGGCCATGATCTCGAAGTTCTTGAGTTCGAGCCCCACATCAGGCTCTGTGTGGACGGTGAAGAGCCCACTTTGGATCTTATGTACCCCTCTCTCTCCTGCCCCTCCCCACTTGCATGCATGAACACCCTCTCCCTCTCTCAAAAATAAGTAAACATTAAAAAAAAATTTTTTTTAATTTAGAGACCCCCAAATGAGATGGGGGTCCAAAAGGAGGGCCTTTGCTAATTCGCAGTTTTATAACTTCTCATTTTAAGATCGTCCCTTAACTTCTCTGATGGAAAGAAACTGAGGAACACGAAACGAGTGTGGTGTGATAGATAAGGGAATGATTACAGACTGCCCGGGATAAGACAGTAAGGAGGAGAGACCCACTGGGGAGCATGCACCTCACCCCAGGGGAACGAGCGGCTTCTCGGCTCTCCATGGTTGCTGCTCTGTACATTCAAGGATATGTAAGAGAATCCAGGAATTTAACATTGATGTGAACGTTGATGAGTTTTGAAAGACAACACAACACAACAAAGCAATATGGTCATGACACAACAGCAGGCTGCCGTTTTGCTCTGGGATAGTGGTCGCTCGGGGCATGAAGTGGGGATTCAGGGAGAGGGATCTGAGGTTCAGCAAACAACTCTATCAAAACTGTTTGTTTGACATGGTTGGTTCAGTTCCTAGTCGGGCTAAATGTGCTTCTCATCATTAACGTGGGAATAGCAGTAGAGTCTGCCTCACTGAGTTGCTGTGGGGGTTAAATGGAGAAATGCATGCAAGCCATATTAGCATCATGCCTACTATATAGTAAATATTTTGTAAATCTCAGTCAATATCATAACACTCACTCTCTATTATGTGCCAAGCACATTCCATTATAATACCTGATTTAAATCTTTCCACAAACCTGTAAGAAGAATCTAATCTGTGTTACAAAAGAAGATAAGGAGACTCAAGGTGAAATAAAAGATGCCCAGGGTCACGAGTAGACTACTGGGCACAGTTGCTGGGCTTCCCACCCTGACCGTCTTTCCTCATCCACAGTTTCAAGCTCTGCGTGTCAATCTATTCCAATTGGACACAGATGCTCATCTGTAGAGCTGGCATATTCTGTCCTGGACAAACACTTGAGTAGTTCCAGACCATGATTTCTTAGTTCTATTAAGAAATAGAATCAAACAGATGCATTTTTCTCCTTTATGATCTGAAAACCCCACATAAAATGAAAAAAAATATATTGTTTTCAAAACTTTGTGTTACACTCAGCTTGAAACCTTTACTAACTCATGAATGAAAATTAAAACATGGATTCTGCAAAGAAGTAAACAGACCAGGGATACCTGGGTGGCTCAGTCACTTAAGAAACTGACTTTTGGTTTTGGCTCAGGTCATGGTCATGCAAGATAGTTCATGCCAAAAGTGTGATTTATGGGGTGGGGGGCACCTGGGTGGCTCCATTGGTGAAGTATCTGACTTCAGCTCAGGTCATGATCTCATGGTTCAAGAGTTCAAGTCCCACATCTGAGGATGCCTGGGATTCTCTCTCTCTCTGCCTCTCCACCATTCACCCTCTCTCTGATTCTCTCAAAATTAATAAATAAACAAAAAAAAATTTTTTAATGTGTGATTTATGGTGGGGTCACTAAGTCACAATGGTCAGTTTATGACCTCTGGAGCACTTGAAGACCAACCTCAAGAAAAACTTTGAATACGAAGCCTTGAGTAGGTGTCACTGGTTAGCAAGACCTCACCTACATTGTCATGCATTGGTGCTACCGGAATTAAGCACTGTCCACACAGCTCCATTAAGAAAGGACAACGGAAGCTTGAGCCTGGTTTCTCCTAGACCCTGCACTCTGCGTGTTACCTTTGCGGGTTTTAATAGGTATTCGCTCACTGTAATACACTGTACCATGAACACAATAGCTTTTCTGAGTTGTGTCAGTAGTTCTAGTGAATCATTAGCGCTGAGCATGCTCTTCAGGACCCATGAATTTTGTGGCTTTCCTTTTACAGGAAAAATTTGCCAATTCCAAAATGTCAGATGGAGAAAAAATACTATTCTCAAGTTAATAAAATATATCAAGTTTTTACAGAATTCACATTCTTTATTGTTTTTAACTTATTAGCAAGCTTTCAAAAATTTTTTTGGTGTTTTTGCAAATTTGAATCCCTGAAACAAGACCATTTCATAAGGAACCAGCAACAAGCCCATTTTCCTGACACAAATTCTCAGTTATATTTTCAACATAGATTATATAGAAAAATCATAAGAGCAGTAGGGTGCATTCTAAAATGTATATGTAGGGAGTCCAAGTGCTCCGTCAGTGAAGTGTTCAATTTTGACTCAGGTCATGATCTCATGGTTCATGGGTTCAAACTCTACATCAGGGCCTGCACTGACAGCTCAGGGCCTGGAGCCTGCTTCACATTCTGTGTCTCTCACACTCTCTGCCCCACCCCTGCTTGCATACTGTCTGTCTCTTTCAAAAATAAATAAACATTGGGGCACCTGGGTGACTCAGTTGGTTAAACGTCCGACTTTGGCTTAGGTCATGATCTCATGGTCTGGGGGTTCAAGCCCCATGTTGGGCTCTGTGCTAACAGCTCAGAGCCTGGAGCTTGCTTCCAGTTCCGTGTCTCCCTCTCTCTCTGCCCCTCACCTGCTCATGCTCTGTCTCTCAAAAGATAAATAAATATTTAAAAAATAAATAAATAAACAAACATTTAAAAACAAATAAATAAAATAAAATGTAGATGCATTTTCTATAGTGGCCAGCAGCTGCTAAGATTTAGCTTATCAGAAATAGTCAGGATGAAGTGAGCCTGTCCTTTGAGTGGCCTTTACTTTATTTAGCTCATATAAAGCTCAAGACAGATTAATAAAGCTACGTGCCCTTATTGCACTTTCTTATCTTCAATATAAAGATAGTGTTCCAATGATACTTTTATAAAATAAAAAACCAAATTCAGACCTAGCAAAGAAAAGACATGACTCAAATGTATTATTTCAATGAGGGGAGGGAGACAGTTGCAATAGGGAGAAAGCTCTGATGTGCAACCTTCTCCAAAGGCAAACAGAAAGGGAGTAGATTATGCTAGAAAGAACCAGCAGTGATGTACTAGGCATGGTTTTCCAGAGGAAACAGAACAGTAGGATGTATAGAGTTACACAAGAGCAAATTGGAGAAGTGGGAAAGGCAGTGGGGTCATTCAGTCTGAGTCAGAAGGCCTGAGAGTCAAGGGGCCCCTGGTGTAAGTCCTGGTCAGATTCCAAAGCCCCACAAACAGGAGCACCTGTGTCTAAGGGCAGAGCACGGATGTCTGAGCTCAGACAAAGAGTGAAAGTTATCCTTGCTCTGCCTCTTCGTTCTAGTCAGGCCCTCGGGGATCAGACGATGCCCACATGCACTGGTGAGGACAGACTTCCTTATTCAGTCTCCTGATTCAAATACTGCGCTCTTCCCAGGATGATCTCCTGGAAACATCCAGAAATAGTGTTTTACCAGCTCTCTGGGCATCCATCCCTGAGCCTTGTCAAGTTGACACATACAAATAACGATGACACGTGACAAAGCAGGATGAATGAGGGTGGCATGATCTGACTACAGGTAAGACACTGTTTTACCTCCTGGTCAGCCAGTCCTCAGGAAAGGCTGTGCACTGGCTCAAGCTGAGAGTTGGTCAGAGTTCAGGGGCCCAGGGGAAGGAGGGATATGTCAAGTTTGATCTACAAGTATTTTGCTCTAAGTGACCTTTGGGGACCAAACGGTTTAGTAATCACATGTCTGGCCTTGTCACAGGGGCATTCATGAATCTTTCTTAAGTCATACAAGGTAGGATATTTCTTTGCAGTAAGCCGTATTACAGACATAAAGATGGTGTGTGGGGGGGAGGGGTGGGTATTTCTTAATCCTCACTGTATTCCAGCATTATGGACCAATGCAGCATTGTCAGATCACACAATTAACAAGAGCAACAAAATCATCTAGGTCATGTGGTGCTGCGTGACATCGGCAATATCGCCAGTGAAAGTAATGGGAGAACAGAATTCATTTTGGGGGAAAGGCCAGATATAGAAAAATGGTGCTAATAATGCTTTAGCCTAAAGGAATAACTTCAAAGGCATTTTAGTATTGAGGCACTTCAGGAGTGGAAATGTCCTGCTAAATTAAGGAGAAAATAAGCTTTATGGTTTACTGATGCAGCAGGAAAAGCTGAGCTTCTAGTGGATAATCACACAGAAAGGGTGGCGACTGAAAGGGAGGGGGCCTATTGCCTGAATATCCCCCACTTAGTTCAAGGGATCAGCTTAGAACAAGAAACTGCTAAACTTTACATCGTTTTCTTACATTTATTTATATTTGCAAATCAAAGGATGTAGTAAGGTGAATTTTAGTAATGCTTGATTTGGAGAAAATCATATATTATATTTCTACCTAATCATGCAAATCCTCATATGAAAAATAAAGTCCAGTTTGACCACGTGCTCTGAGCCAGGCCCTAGTCTAGGGGTGGGTGTCAGTGTGAAGAAAGACAAAGCTCTGACTTTGTAGTGTTTCATTTCCAGGAGAGGAAAAAGAAAGAAAAAAAATAAGTCAATAAAGAATTATATTATTACAGTTATTAGGTGGTATAGATCATTGAAATGTGCCCCCCCACAAAGTTCAAAGGATTCATACTGGGAATCCTAACCCCCAGTACCTCGGAGTGTGACTGATTCGGGAGACAGAATCCTTAAGAGGTAATTAGGTTAAAATGAGATCATTAGGGTAGGCCCTAATCCAGCAGGACCAGTATCTTTAAAAGAGGGAAGCTGAACACAATGGAGATACAATGAGATGGAGATGGCCATCTGCATTCAAGGAAAGAGGCCTCAGAAGAAATGATCTCAGAATTCTTAGCCCCCAGAATTGTGAGAAAATAAACTTTTGTGGTTTAAGCCACTCAGTCTGTGTGGAACTTTGTTAGGGGCATGCTAGCAAGCAGTAAGGAAAAGTGTGACGTGGAAAGAAAGCCATGATGTGATAGAACATGGTTGATGGAAAGAAGTTTGGCGGGGAGGTGGCCTGGCTTGGTCTGAAAAGCCCGAGGAGGCCTGTGTGAAGAGATGACATTGCAAAATGAACAAACCAAACCAAACGCAGTGCAGTCACATTGCTGGGAAAGAAGACTGATCTGGAAAGCCCCAAAGAGCACAGAGGAGGCCAACATGGCTGAAGGAGGTGAGAGAGAGTGGTCTGAGATGACCTTGAAGAGGTCATACTTAAATTGGGTTCCTCAATACCAGGAATCTCTCAAACATCAGGAGGATGTGCTGAGGCCTACAGATCCTGGTTCCACTTCCTTTTTTCTTTGGGGTTGCCAAAGCTAGGAACCAGCAAAAACTGAACGAAGAGCTGAGGACCTATACTTTACTTTCAGAGAGTAAACGCTAACAAAAAAATACACTGAGGCTTGGATGGGCTTCACCACCCAAACAGTGTATTCTATTGTCTATCTCGAGTTGATTACCTTTGAAAGATACAGAAAATAGAGTCCTATATGGAAAAAGCACAGAATAAAAATTGATTTGGGGAAGTATAGGAACAGAGTCATATAAACACTAAATTAGGTAATTCGTGCTCAAAGGCATGTTTCTAAAATTGTGTTTCTGATCTCAAATAACCTAAGGGAATTGATGGTTAAAAGAAGAAGAAAAAGAAAACTACCACAAAAAAAATGCCTTCCTATCACCTCAATTCCCACGTAGACAGGACTAAACATACTTTGAAAACACAGCCCAACTACATGTCTAGGAAAATGTTCAACTTTAAAAAATGATTTCTCAGGGCAGGCATCTCAAACCCCTTAGTATTATCAAAAGAAATAAAATTTATACTGAAATTATATATAAACTGTGTCAAGGATGGAAAATATATGACAGGTTTCCCTTTTCCCTCATTTGTCTCTGAAACCCATGATGAATATCGCCAATCATGCTTGACCCTCTCGGAGCCTACTGCAGGCATCTGAATGGGAATAGTGCAATGGTGACTGTAACGGGGGGGGGGGGTTACTTGAACTATTTGAATATTTTTCTCTTTGTCATCTCCAGCTGTGTGACACGAGTAGAGTCACCCTAAGGCCTCTGTTCATCTAAATGGGGATGAACAGAGGGTTAGCAACTTGTTATAGCAAGAACCTAAAGAGAAAAAAAAAAAAGACAATCCACTTCTCTCTGTTCTAAGACGACAGTTTTCTTATAGGAAAAATAAACACTCTAAATTGCTTTATCTGTCATTCTGGAATTGGGATGCAGGCTTGGTGGCCCTGATACAGAAGATTTATTGTGTAAGGTTGGTCAATAACAAGCAGAAGATGGTAAGATTTCAGTTCTAATAGAAGCAGATACTCAGACACATGCCTGCTATCCCTCCTCCTGGCCAAAATCAAAGAAAGGGGAGTTAGAAAGTGTGAAAAAAATGAGGATTCTAAAGTTGATTGTCATATAAACTGTACTCAAGCAAATCTAGAAACAGCCATATCAGAATAAGATAAGCAATGAGGCAAAGACCGAGCTTCCTTTAGAACCCACGTGGCGTGGTATACTCGAACTTAGAGGTGTCCATACGCCCCATGGGCACACAGGAATAGATGAGTTAATGCTCAGCCTTCCCTTAGCAGTCTGTGTAGCAAAACAGAGGGAGATCCCAAAGCAACAACTAAGAGGTGAGCAAACCAGGTTAGGAAGTTTTTCTTGGCTGGTTAGCTGGGAAAAAAGTGGGAAATGCCTTAACACAACACAGAAACCAACAAGCCATGGGACACCTGTGTGGCTCAGTGGGTTGAGCTTTTGACTCTTGGTTCCAGTTCAGGTCATGATCTCATGGTTTGTGAGTTCAAGCCCCATGTCAGGGTCTGTGGTGCTGGTGAGGAGTCTGCTTGGGATTCTCTCTCTCCCCTTCTCTCTCTACCCCTCTCCTGTTCACTCTCTCCCTCTCTATCTCTGCCTCCCAAAATGATAAACTTAAAAATATATATTTTTTAATTTTTCTAAAAAGAAAGAGACTAGCTGTGATTAACTAGGCAGTTATCCACACCAGTGATATTTGGCAGATATCGGCAAGATTTCAGAAAAGGCTTTCTGTCCTTCCCTTTCCCTTATGACCAAATGCCAGCTTGAAAAGAAATGGGGAAGAGGGTAGAATTTTAAGACTGAGTATTTATCTAAAATATTCTTTGATTACCACACTAGATTAAATTACCAGTTAGCAGTCAAATCTCTGGCTGCCATTCACATATACGTATTATCCAGCAAGATATTTAAGATGAAATTCAAAAGATTCATTTTTTTTTATTTTAAAAGAGGCTATATTCTCATTGCCCCTCTCAATATAAGTAAATAGGTGAATCCCCCGTTTGAACAATAAACTGGAGATCTGAAAGTTTGTGGGCCAAGTCTTTTTCTTGGATGGTGCTAACATGAGTGTCAAAAACGTGTGTCTTGGGGCACCTGGGTGGTTCACTCCATTAAGCATCCAACTGTAGCCCAGGTCATGATCTCACAGTTCGTGAGTCCCTGAGTTCAAGCACCACATCTGGCTCTCCACTGTCAGTGCAGAACTCCGTTCTGGTCCTCTGTCTCCCTCTCTCTGTGCCCCTCCCCTGTTCATGTGAGCTTGCTCTCTCTTGCTCTCTCGCTCTCTCTCAAAACTAAATATTTATAATAAATGTGTCGCTGTAACTTTTTTTTCTATGCTTATTTACCTGGCTCCTCTCCAAAACCACTTCACATCGCCACATGCTATCTGTAAGAGGTTACTTCAGGTCTAGCATCTCGGAAGACAGGACTTTTTTTCAGGCATTGTTTTCCTAATGTCCATGGTGTTGATTAAATTTTAACTCTCAAAGACGAATCTACTTCCTTGATCTCACAGTTCTTCAGATGGGGTAGGAAGTGAGAAGGATACTGCCAAATCTACAATAAAATTTACCCCATTAAGTTAGCTTTCAGTCAAATTAGACTTATTCACAGAAGTATCATACAAAGAGTACTTTTGGTAATAAACATTAAGATACACAAAGACCGGCCACGGGTTCATCAAAGCGCTGTAAACAACCCTTTCTCTTCCTCTGTGATTCTGAATTTATGTCTCCTGCTACTCTGTCTCTCTCCTGTTCAGTCTTTGTATCCCTCCCTCCCTTTTTCCTTCCTTCACAGACACACATAGTTTCTCATTAGTTTTATAATTGGATTCTCTGTTTTTATCTTGTAGACATCAGAACCCTCCCATGGGTAGACAGGGTTCACTTTGACTTCCACTTTTATCTCTTGTTTCAAAAGAAGTTCTTCATGATGAGAAAAGACAACCACATGGACTTTTATGTAAAGCCATGCATCCCTAAATTCTGAAGACAGCATAATTTAGGATTATGAAAGTGTATGCTCTGTTCAGATATTTATCGTTTCTCTGAGCAATGCCATTCTTATACAGCGGTTCACATTTGTATTCCTAGTGGGCCAGTAATAAACCTTCCAAAAGGCAAAAACAAAAACTAAGTATTCCTTCATTTCTTCAAAGTAAAGGCAGTTTTTGAAGTTATATTGCAAATGCTTAGATGGATAAGGAAACTAAAAACGAGAGGCAACGAACACAGGAGTGCTTGTGAAAAGCTTGCTTAGTATAGTCTCCATTTTAGAGAGGGTACTGTAATTTCATTTATTATTGCACCCACAGAGCTCAAACATGCATATTTGACTATTATTAATTTACTCATCAAGTTAATTAATCACAAAAAAATCAGATGTATTAGTTTTATTGTCAAATAATAAAAAAGAAACTGTATCGAGCAGCTTGCAAGAAGGAATTACTTAAACCAAGCAGTACGCAATGTCCTGATCAGTCTCATGAATCAGAAAGCCCAGTAGACCAAGGTCCTTGGTTGTAGCTCCATTTCTTCACATACCTTTGTAATCTTGTCACAGACCACGTAACTGGTCAGCAATTTTCTCATCTGTCAAGTGGGGAACTTCGAGTCTGCAAATCCCTCTCCAAGTCTAAGCTTGTGGCTTGCTATGCCAAACTAATGAATAATGTGAAAAGGTATCTCAACACGACTAGAGTTGTGTTGTAGAACAAGAAGCCGGAGGCACCGTAAGAATGTCCTGAAGGAAAGGGACGGAGCTGCATGGACTGAAAGCAGTTCCCTTCCCAGGTCGGAAAGCTGCTGGGACTCCTCGTTCTCTCCAGAAGGTCATCATATGGACCCCAGGCCAGGGGCAAGAATGTTTCATCTTGCGCCCGAGGTACTCATGACCCAGTATCTTGGTGGGTGCAAGATCTGCCGAGATGCCGAATGCTGTGTTGTATGTGACTGCTCTTGTCAGACAAGTAGCAACATAAAAAATGCTTGAGCCGGGGGACCAATGCTTTGGCTCCTGGAGAGACATAGCCCCCTGCTTCTTAATTCTCTTGTCACCGCACCTTTGGGACCTATCTCTCTCAGAGATGGTTATAATGCAAAAGACAAAAAGAGAGAGTTTTCTTTTCTTATTTGGATTCTAAAATTGAAGATATGTATTTAAAAAATGTGTATGGGTGACTCTTTATTACGTATATATGTGTATATATGTGTGTATATACATATCCCAATTCTACATATATATGTCTACATATAGAGAATATATAACATAGAACATATAGAATATATATATACACACATACATAGTGTGTATGTAGTGTGTATGTATATATATACATATATACACACACATACATAGTGTGTATGTGTATATATATATGTATATACACATATATATCCTAATTCTTAGAACCTCTGACTGTTACCTTAGTAACAGAGAATATATAACATAGAATATATATGTATGTATACATAGTGTGTGTGTGTGTGTGTATATATATATATATATATCCTAATTCTTAGAACCTCTTACTGTTACCTTACTACCTTAGTTGAAAACAGGGCCTTTGGGGCACCTGGGTGGCTCAGTCAGTTAGGCGTCCGGCCTCGGCTCAGGTCATGATCGGCTCGGGTCATGATCTCATGGTTCGTGGGTTCGAGCCCCGCATCGGGCTCTGTGCTGACAGCTAGCTCAGAGCCTGGAGCCTGCTTCAGATTCTGTATCTCCCTCTCTCTCTGAACCTCTCCTGCTTGCACTATCTCTCTCTGTCTCTCAAAAATAAATTTAAAAAACATTTAAAAATTTTTTAAATGATAAAGGGGCCTTTACAGATGCAATTCAGTAAAAATCTTGAAAGGAGGAGTTTATCCTGAAGGACCCAGTGAGGCTCTGGAAACAATCACGGAAACAAAGTGAGGCGGAGTTGGGAAAAGACAAGAGCGGAAGACACGCAAAACAGGAGGAGGCAACGAGAACACAGAGACTTGAGTGCTGTGGCCTCAAGCCAAAGAAGGCAAGGAAGATGGAGGAAGTCAGAGAGGTTTTCTCCATCAGAGCATCAAAGGGCCGTGGTTCTGCCCAGCCCTTGATTCAGGGCTCTGGCCTCCAGAATTGTCAGCCACCAAGTTTCTGGTAATTTGTTACAGCAGCCTTGGAAAACGACTCTAGGTAGGTTCGCTGAGAACTGTTTATTGGCAGGATAGCAGTGACCTCCTTGCTTGATCGTCCAAATCTCTTGGAACAAGGTCCTACTCAGGGAGCCAGGCTGGGGTCCAAGCAGCTGCTAGTGCAATTTTTGGTCCACACTCATATTTCTCTCTCAGTTTATCTCTTTATTTCTGAACCCTCCTTGTTCGGTTTCTGGTTTTATCCAAAATAGCAGCAGTCACTTAATACTTTCAAGGGCTTATCATTCGGTGATGTTTGAAGAGGCAAAAGGGGAACACTCCCCAGCTTTCAGAGAAAACTTTTAAAAAATTAGCTTCATGTCATTATACATAATAATTCATAGTATGCAAGTTGGGGAGAACCATAAATCAATATTTCTCAAGTTTCTTAATAAAGTCTCTGCCTGCTACTTCTGTAGGCTGTCAACTCATGACTCTCTTAACCTCGTAACTCTCAGACATGCTACTGTCTTTCATTTCCAAACCCTTACCCTTTGCATGGATCATTGTACTATTTTTTCCTAAACAAGAGGATCTATAACTTATACTTTAAAATTTTTAATGTTTATTTATTTTTGAGAAGGAGAGATAGAGCAGGAGCAGGGGAGGGGCAAAGAGAGAGGGCGACACAGACTCTGAAGTAAACTCCATGCTCAGAGGTATCAGGACAGAGCCCGCTGTGACGCTGAGACTCGGGAATGGTGAGATCATGACCTGAGCTGAAGTCAGACGCTTAACAGACTGAGCCATCCAGGTGCCCCTATAACTTATATTCTTTCTCATGAATTGTTTCCTTTTATGTGTTGAATGCTGGTATTGATTCTATTCATTATCTTCCTTCAGTAGTGGCCTCATCAATCAATGTGCAGGCAAATACAAAGCAAGATGTTAAGTTAGCTTTTCCCAGGAGGCTTCATGTAAAGTAATTACGTCTAAATAATCACACGGTTGTGATTCTAAGCAGAACCGTCCATCCAAACAAACAAACAAATGTAGATGGAAAAGTGCATAGAAACAGCGATTTCCAAGAAAGGGCTTGAGAACCACATTGATCGCTCATTTCCTAGAAGCTGTTGGCCTCAATTCGTTCCATTAATAAACCCAGTAATACTTCTTGGGATAACTATCCGCACTCACCCCATTACCACCTCGTTTTTCTAAGCGTGTTCAACATAGTATACGGTTTGAATGGAATCTAAACTGACTTTCCTCCCAGAAATAAATTTAAAAAAAAAGGACTCTAGGACACAACACATCAGGTATGATATGTTTTTCAATTAGTTTGTTGGTATTTGGTCTGAGTTGGGAAGAAGAGAGCAATTTTCACCAATGTAATCTCGTTAATCTCCGAGTTATCTATCTGAGAGAGGAAAGCTACATAGCAGGCTATTTATTTTCTGTTCAGTGAATTCTTGTGTCATTCCCTTGCAGTTTAATGAACAGTTTCTCCAAATCCTGAGAGGAGTTGAAGTATTTATTTCAGCAAATAATATGTTTGCAGAAGCACACATCATTACAGAAATCTTTCCCAGGAAACTTCCCTGGTGACATACTGTGGCCTCTTAGTCCCCGTGCAGACAAAGTCATAATAAAGCACATTGATATTTCGCCCAATGTTGCAGTTCTTCTTCACTAATAATGTTACTGCATCCCAGCAAAGCATTTATACTTCCAACTAATAGATTTTAAAATTATAAGTCAGGCAGAGGAAGGTATGTTTTCACTCATATGTGGACTTGAGAAACTTAACAGAAGACCATAGGGGAAGGGAAGGGGGAAAAAAGTTACAGAGAAGGAGGCGAACCTTAAGAGACTCTTAGAGAGAACAAGCTGAGGGTGGATAGCGGGGCACCAGGGAGAGGAAAATGGGTGATGGGCATTGAGGAGGACACTTGTGGGGATGAGCACTGGGTGTTGTATGTAAGTGATGAATCATGGGAGTCCACCACCGAAACCAAGAGCACATTGTATGCACTGTATGTTAGCTAATCTGACAATAAATTATATTTTTAAAAGAAAAAAAAATTTAATTAAAAATTTAAAAAATTAAAAAATAAGTTTAAAGAACTATTAGTTTTATTTCCAGACACTTTCAAATTGATCTGTTACTCTTTACTGAATTATAATATACATATTTCAAAAGTACGTAGCGCAACTATGTACTTTCCCAAATGGCCCACATTCGTGAAACAGACCATGGCTGGCACCCAGAAGATACCATCATGCCATCCAGCCCCTCTTTCAGTTACTACCTCTAAGCCCACCACTGTTCTGACTTCTGTCACCAAAGATGGCTTTGTTGTATTCATACTTTACTCGAATAGAATTATAGTGGGCACACTGTGTTGTGTCTGGTTTCTTTCATTTCACATTGAATTTACGACATTCTTCCATATTGTTGTGCATTACTGTAGACCACTCACTCGCATGGTATGCAGTAGCCTTCCACTGTGTGACTATACCGTGATTTATCCATCATACCATTAAGGAACACTCGGGTAGCTTTAGGTTAGGAACTGTTACAAATAGTACTTTGATGAACATTCTTATATATCTTTGGGTAAGATAAGTATACATTTCTGTTTGATGTTTGCCAAGGAGTGAAATTCCTGGGTCATTTTATGTAATACCTATCTTTCTTTCTATCTATCTATCTATCTATCTATCTATCTATCTATCTATTCAAATTTAGTGACTAACACTACTTTTACAAACTGGTTGTACCAATTTTCACTCCCAGGTATTGAGGGTTCCAACTGTTTCACCACTTACCAACACTTGGTATTGTTTGTGCTTTTCAGCCATTCTGAGAGCTGTGATGGAATTGGGTTTAATTGGCATTTAAGTGATAACTCAGTTAAGACACATTTCATATGTTAATTTGCCATATGCTGGTAGTTGTTCAAGTATTTCGCGAATTTTTCTACTGGGTCACTCTCCTTTTGCTCTTCAGCCTCTAGTAGGCCTTTAAAAACCATGGCTGTAAGTACTTTATAAATAAATGTATTGTGAATACTTCTTCCATTCTGAGGGTTGGTTGCCTTTTCAATCTCTTAAAGCTCTCTTTTAGTTTTTGAGTTTTTTAAATTTTTTTAATGAGTTGAGTTTTATTATTTTTGAGAGAAAGAGAGAGAGAGAGAGAGAGAGAGAGAGAGAGAGAGAGAGAGAGAGAGAGAGACAGAAGTGAATGGGGGAGGGGCAGAGAGAGAGGGAGACACAGAATCTGAAGCAGGCTCCAAGCTCTGAGTTATTAGCACAGAGCTAGATGTGGGGCTTGAACTCACCAACCTGGGAGATGATGAACTGAGCCAAAGTTGGATGCTTAACCAACTGAGCTACCCAGGTGCCCCTGTTTTTTGTTTTTGTTTTAAGTTTATTTATCTATTTTGAGAGAGAAAGAGAGCATGCGCGTGCGCATACATCAGCAGGGGAGGGGTAGAGACAGAGGGAGAATCTGAAGTAGGCTCCACGTCAGTGCTGAACCCATCTAGGAGCTGGGTCATGAACAGAACTGTGAGATCATAACCTGAGTCAGAATCAAGAGCCAGACATGTCACCGATTGAGCCACCCAGGCCCCCCAACGCTGTCATTTGATGAATAAAAGTTTTTCAGTTTTACCTGAGATCAGTTTATAAATTCTTACTTCTATCATGGGCACTTTTTTTGTGTGTCCACTTTAAGAAATTTTTGCCTACAAAGGACCATGAAGATGTTCTTCTGTGGTTTAAAAAAAAAAGTTCAGGTGATGGACATTTAGGCTCTTTCCATGATTTGGCTATTGTAGAAAGTGCCGCTATGAACATTGGGGTGATTTGTTCATTTTAGCGACTCTGACCGGTGTGAGGTAGTCTCTCAGTGTGGTTTTGATTTGAATTTCCCTGACGATGAGTGACGTTGAGCATCGTTTCATGTGCCTGTTGGCCATCTGGATGTCCTCTTTGGAGAAGTGCCTGTTCAGGTCTTCTGCCCATTTCTTCACTGGATTATTCATTTTTTGTGTACGGAGTTTAGTGAGCTCCTTGTAGATTTTGGATACTAGCCCTTTATCTGATATGCCATTTGTCACTATCTATTCCCATTCTCTCGGTTGCCTGTTAGGTTTTTTGATTGTTTCCTTTGCCCTGTTTTATCTTGATGAGGTCCCAGTAGTTCATTTTTGTTCTTGATTCCCTTGCCTCTGGGGATGTGTCGAGGAGGAAATTGCTGTGATTGAGGTCTAGGAGGCTATTTCCTGCTTTGTCCTCTAGAGTTTTTATGGTTTCCTGTCTCACATTCAGATCCTTTATCCATTTTGAGTTTACTTTTGTGAATGGTGTCAGAAAGTGGTCTAATTTCATTTTTCTACATGTTGCTGTCCAGCTCTCCCAATACTACCTGTTGAAGAGGCTCAAGAAGATGTGGTATATATACAATGGAGTACTATATGGCAATGAGGAAGAATGAAATAGAGCCATTTGTAGCAAAGTGGATGGACCTCGAGGGTGTCATGCTAAGCAAAATAAGTCAGGCAGAGAAGGATAGATACCATGTTTGCCCTCATAGGTCTAACAGGAGAAACCTAACAGAGGACCATGGGGAGGGGAAGGGGGAAAGAGAGCTGGGGGGAGCAATCATGAGAGCTATTGAATATTGAAAACGAACTATGGACTGTAGGGGGAGGGGGAGAGAGGGAAGGGGGTGAGGGTCATGGTGGGGGGCACTTGTGGGGAGAAGCACTGGGTGTTTTATGGAAACCAATTTGACAATAAACTGTTAAATAAAAAAAAAGTTCAGTGCTTTGCCCTTTGCACTTCAGCTGCAAGCCATATTTTGTGTAAGAATTATATAGGAATAAAGATATTTTTTTTCCCACATCAATGCAATCCATCCAGCACTACTGACAGAAAATCATCCTTTTTTCTACTTTACTTTGAAAACATTTTTTTCATGAATTCAACCAGATACCATCTAGCCTCTTTGTTTTGTACTCATCTATAATCACACCTTGAAACCTTAATTTAGAAAAATGTAAACCTACTGCTATGCAATAAATGATATATTTATTAAGTATTAAGTTTCAGAGTTAGAATCAGGATTTAAAAATGATTGGGAAGGAGTAATTGCTTTCTACTTAATGTTTTACTTTTTTCATTTAATATGTCACTTACCAAAAAAAAAAAATGTCATCGATCTATAAAAATGATCAATATGCGTGGCTCAGTCACTTAAGTGTCTGACTTTGGTTCAGGTCATGTTCTCACTGTTCCGAGTTCAAGCCCTGCATTAGGCTCTGTGCTGAAAGCTCAGAGCCTGGGGCCTGCCCCTCTCTGCCCCACCCCTGCTCATTATCTGTCTCTCTCTGTCTCTCAATAATGAATAAACGTTAAAAAATTTTTTAATAATAATCAATATTAACAACATTTTACTATCCATCCTGCCCTGGGGTACAGTCTGTCCTGAGAACACCCAAAAACAGACACGAGCCTCTGCCCCATAGAAGAGTATTTGAGGAAATTGTCACTTCTTTCAGTAGATACAACCTTTTGCTTTCTCTCCTCAATCTATTCAGAATTCCATTTTATTCATCTTATTTCCAAATGTACTGATATTTCCTCCTTTTCAAAATGATCTTTGGCAATTTGCCTTAGCCTTGCCAGTGGAAATTAAACTAACATGTATTGAATGTATATTAGGCAGTGCGGTAGTTTTCTCTTAAAGTGATACTCCTTTATTTTTTATTTTTATTTTACAGCAAGAGACAGTGTGTGCATGAGCAGGAGAAAGGGCCAAAGGGAAAAAGAGAGAGACAATCATAAGCAGAGGATTCAATCCCACGACCCTGGGAACATGACCTGAGCTGAAATCAAGAGTCAGACATTCAACCAACGGAGCCATTGTACGCCCTTAAAATCTTATTTCTAATAGGTAGATCCAAACAGTCTGTAAAGGAGATCATTGTCTTAGTTTTATAACTGTAAACATCAGTAATATTTTTTGGAGATCAAAGACTTCTAGGAGAATCTGATTAAAGTTTTAGTTTTTCTCCCCTGAAAATACACAAATACACAAAATGATATATAAAACATTTCAAGGGTTTCTAAGGCCACAGGTTGAGAACCTCTCCACCAGGGAATCTCAAAAAGCAATTATTATTCTATGAGGATGATCTTCCACAAGCATCTTTGATGGTTAATAGCACAGTGGGTGTAACATGCTGCTTTATTGAGGATAATTTTGTGGTTGCTCTTAGGGCTTACTAACTGATTCCAGTATAAAAGCATATTAGGCTGACTATAATAGGTCTCTACTTGTTTTAAAATTCTAGATGAATTTAAGACACTTCATTTAGTAATAACAAGTTTATGAAAATCCTTTTAAAAAAGACGTGTCATCAAGAATAGATATTTTCTTCAACTATATAATGAAACACTTAGTGATTGCCCCTTCTTCCTATCTCTAAGCCTCTAGGTAAGAGAAAGACAGACGCCTTATTACCAGCTCTTTTTTTTTTTCCAAAAAAAAATAGAAGAACAAAATATAATTGCTTTGTGTAGTTATAAGAGAGCACAGCAGGGGGTCTTTTCTTTGAAAAATGAAAATGTATTTAATCAGCTTGTGTTACCAAATAGATCAGCTTGCCATGACATTCAGCAATGCCACCTGGGGCGCTCTGCAGTGACACATTTGGGCACCGACACATACAAAGCCTCGCGCATCTGAGCACTAGAGCGGAGCACAAAGCCTGCGTGCGGGGTCGCGCCGCCGGCTGTGCGTTGCGGTCAAGTGCAACCTCAGCCTCTCATCCTCGACGTCTTCTCTCCCCAAAACGGGCTGTTTTTATTCCTTCTACCGGCTCCACAGACGCCAACGCCGTCATCTCTGACTTCCATCTAACAGAAACATTCTTTGCTTCATCTAAAGAAAATCAAACTCCAGGACGTAATACCCTGTTTAGACGTGACACCAAAGAACCAGTGGATGGATCTCCATGAGCCAGGAGTTTGTGCCACATGCGCAAGTGGCCTTCATGAGTTAAGATTTGGGGAGAAAAAATCAAAATTTATTCTTCAGGCTTGAAATTTGATACCTAGTAGCTCCGAACACAATCTAGTCTTATTGAAAATCCACATAATCTGTATGTCATACTGAATAAGGCAATTGCTATTTCCTTAGTGACTCTGTCAACACAGAATCCTAGGTCTACTGGACTGGAGGAAGTTGAGCTGACTTTTGGCACTGGCTGTTTGCTGGTAAGAGCGGATACACAGAAGGGAAGAACTCAGAGGTCGTACAATGAGTTGTAATACACTGCATAAGTACAAATTACACCTTTGTTCTCATTTGACCCAAGCTGCCTTCCCACTGTCCATCCTTCCACTCACTCGCATTCGCCCTCAATTCTCCAGACTCTACTTTTAGATTTCAAACCCATCTGCACAAACCCCTTAAGATTAGAGCCAACTCTGATTCCTTTGGCCTATTCCTCAGAAACTAAATACGGCTAGAACAAACCACCCGGCCATTCTGACTTTAACGGTCACGAACACTGAGTAGGCTTTTGATAGTGTCCCACCATCTTACTACTTTCCTCAGCCAATTCATACTGACTCTCATTGAGTGCATCGTCTACATACTGCCTTCTCCTAGATCCTTCATTTTCCAAAACCTCCTCCCTGTCAGCACATGACATTTTTAATATTTCAATGAGAAAATGTGGATAAGTGGAAGAGAACTTCTGGATCTATCCATTTCTAAAACTAACAACATACTAGCAACTACACTCATACATTTGGTCCTCACTTCCATCATAGAGATTTATTTATTTTGTTTATACATGTAGATCTAGTTAATTCATTTTTTTCCAGTTTTTTGTTTATTTTATTTTTTTATATAGTTTATTACCAAGTTAGTTTCCATATAACACCCGGTGCTCTTCCCCACAAATGTCCGTCATAGAGATTTAAAAATAAGTCCCCTTGGGGCACCTGGTTGGCTCAGTTGATTAAGTGACCAACTCTAGATTTCAGCTCAGGTCATGAGGTCACAGTTTGTGGGATAGAGCCTGCGACGGGCTCTGACAGCATGGAGCCTGCTTAGAATTCTCTCTTCCTTTTTCTCGGCCCCTCCCCAACTCAAACTCTCAAAATTAAAAAAAAAAAACACCTTTTTTAAAACTTAAAAGCAAAATAGTAAGCCCACCACTTCAGCAATGCATCCAATCCTAGTTTGCCTATCGAAGGACTTCACTTTTGCAATCGATCAAGCTTTCTTCTGCAACATCACCTCTTACACTTGAAAGGATTATTTCCATCTGTATACAAACATGTTATAATATAGTTTACCCCCCCCAAATAAGTGGACATTCTTGACTTTTTATCCCTTATCAGCTCCTTCACTTCTCATCCTTCCTATACAGCAAAATACTTGTGAGGATTCATAACTGCTTGGTGCACTTCCTCTCCTCTGGTCCTCATCTTTGCCACTTCATTTAAACTAATTTCAAACATGCCTATTGATGTCCATGTTGCCAAGTTCATGATTATCTGTCTGCCCCATCTTCCTCTACCTCTCAGGGCTTTTGGCACACTTTTTCTCACTTAAAATCGTTTTTTAAATGATTTTCTAGATACCATACCCTCCTTCTTCCCTCCGACCTTGCTAGCAGATTCTTTATGGTCTCTTTGACTTCCACCCAAGAACTTAGGTCTAAGCTTTTATCTCCCATCTCTTCTCTGCACTTATTCTTTTTGTGATCCCATCCATTCCCATGGTTTTTAAATATAACCTCTGCACTCATAAATTATTTACGTCTTTGGCCTCAACCTCTCCCCTGAGCTCTGTCCTTGTATATCCAACATGTTAATTTGGTCTCTACTCTTTGGTGTCCAATACGCATAAGAAACTTAATATTTAAAATTAAGTTCCTTATTTCTCTTCCAACCTTCTCCTCTCCAAATTTTCTCTATTTCAGCAAATGGTTCCAATATTTAAATTTTTTAAATAATATTTTTATTTTATTTTTGAGAGACAGAGAGAGACAGCGCAAGCAGGGGAGGGTCAGAGAGAGAGAGAGGGAGATACAGAATCTGAAGCAGGCTCCAGGCTCTGAGGTAGCTATCAGCACAGAGCCTGCCACGGGGCTCGAACCCACGAACTGTGAGATCATGACCTGAGCCGAAGCCAGACGCTTAACCGATGGAGTCACCCAGGCGCTCCTGAATGGTACCAATATTCACCCAGGTATCCAGGTGAAACATCTTGGAGTCATCCCTGACTTTTCTCTTCCTTGCTTACCAACATACAATCCAATAGCAAACCATGTCACCTTTTCCTTTAAGATGTAAACAGAATTGTTTTCTACTAATACTGCCCCACCCTAAGTCCCTATTCATTTTCACATTTTCTCTTTTTAATGTCTATTTAGTTTTGAGAGAGAGAGAGAGAGAGAGAGAGAGAGAGAGAGAGTGAGTATGTGCGAGCAGGCAGGGGGCACAGAAAAGGGGGACAGATGATACAAAGGGAGCTCCATGCTGACAGCAGAGAGCCTGATGTGGGGCTTGAACTCACCAATTGTGAGACCATGACCTGAGCTGAAGTCCGACACTTAGCCATATGAGCCATCCAGGTGCCTTCATTTTTACATTTTTAGCTACAGTAGACTTGTATTCTCTTCCAGCCTATATGTCATATAAAGTCATAAATTGATCATTGGGATTAAATAACCAATTCAAATAATTATTTTAAATTATGTAAGATGATATCTCCCCCAGGCACAAAGTTTTCTACAGCTTCCCTTCAAACTCTTAATCTTGATCTACAAAACTGGACCTGGTCTAGTCCCTGGATACCTCTCTGACCTACAATCGAATAACTCTCCCTTGCTCACGGTACTTTAATCACTGTTTCTTCCAAGAACTCAACAAGCACTTACCGGCAGGGCCTTTGCGCCTATGGTCCCCTCTGCTTGGAATGTTCTTCCCCCAGACACACATGGGTTCACCCCCTCAGCTCTTTCAGCTCTTGCACCTCCCCAGAGAAGCGATCATTTTTACCCTTTGTAAAATCACAGAATTTCTATCCCTTCTTATCTTTATCCATTTTACTTCTTTCATGTCACTTACTACTACCAGACAGTGTTTCACATGATTATTTTATCCATATTTACAATATAAGCTTTATAAGGGTCATTATGCCGTTTTATTTATTGTTATGGTTTCAGGGTCTATAACAGTGCTCTGTTCAATACAAAGCAGGTAATCATTCAGCATTTGTTAAATGTACAAATGCTTCCTGAGCCTTAACATGATGGATTTGCTAATTACTATTCAGAACCAAGACTCTCTGTATATTATCAGAAACAGTCTAGTCAATCAATAATGTCACTTTTTTGGCAAGTCAAGCAAATATTAAAAGAGTATTAAAACAAAAGGGAGGTAACTGCATTCATGAAATTGAGTTCCTTTCAGTTAAAGAAAGCGCATGCTGAAATAGCTGGTGACTTCGAAAGCAATGTTGTCATTCTGGAACCAGGATCTAGAAATAAAAGAAATTCCTTTCCCTAAAGCAACTACATAGTCAGAACCTATTTCCAAAGTAGGAACAGCATTATCAACACTTACATAACAAGTATTTCTTTGAATAAATTTAACTTGCTCTCTGCTAAGAGTTCATTACTTAAATCAAGTAGGAAAACATCGCTTCCTAAATGAACTGCTCGTGCACAGTGTGAGGTACATGGTCAGCAAGAAAACATAGTGTACAAGGATCTGGTTAGTACACTGTGGGTTCCAGTGGATAACATTGCCCAGAGTGAGTCTGACTTCTCCTGAAAGTTTTCATAATGTCCTCGGTTATTACCTTGTAATAATAAGCTACTAATGTCTTCTAATTGTTTGAGCCATTCCAACTCATTCATGTAGTAATCACACTTATTTTTCAGTGCAACTTGGAGTTCTTCCACTACATAAGAATCTCAACTATTCTGTTCTAGCCTTCAAATAAACAGAAATCAAAAGTAAGATACATTAGTGTTAAATGTGAATTGATTTTATGAGTCTCATTGGCATTCCTTCCTAAATAAATGTTTGTAGGGATGCAAAGCTATAGTTCCTCATGTGCTTTTTAAAGCAGTAATGCTACCAGTCATGTAGAACAGTGAACTTATATTTGGCGTTAACTTAAAATCCCTACAAATACATTTCTGAGGGTCAGACTATATGTCCTGTGCCATGTAAGAGTGTTACTTCAAAATTAAATTAAGTTCCTTTGAAAATAAATATTACACTTCTATTGTTAGCTATTAAGGAGTGTGGCTTCAATAAAAAGGAATAGTCTCAGTTTGGCTGAGTGCTGGGAAAATAGTTAGGGAAATGAAATTGGAACTTTGAGTTGGCATACAGATGGACTCCGTTCTCTTACAAGACAATACTTAACCAGGCCGTCTGGGAGGCTCGGTCCCTTTAACCTCCAACTCTTGTTTCCAGCTCAGGTCATAGCCTCACTTTTTGGGCCCCATGTCAGGCTTTGCGTTGACAGCATGGAGCCTGCTTGGGATTTTCTCTCTCTCTAGCCCTCCCCTGTGCTCTCTCTCCCTCTCAAAATAAAATAAAACAAAAGTAAAATAAAGTCTGTAGGAATATTTCCCTATGTGTCTTCTATGGGCTTAGTCATGAAAGAAAAAAAAAAGAATTGAAAGTGTTGGACAGAAAATCTTCAAGACAGGAGCAAGTCAAAAATGGTACTGCATTTGGGAAGGAAAGAGGTAAAGCTGTGACAGGTGAAATGGTAAAGAGCATCGTGTTCTTTTGAGTAGTCGCTGTGGGGTGTGTGATATACACTCCCTTGTCCATCTCCTGTGTGAAACTTTTTAGCTTTTATTTATATGTTTATTTGGAGAAGGAGAGACAGACTGAGTGCAAGAGAGGGAGGAGCAGAGAGACAGGGAGAGCGAGAACCCCAAGCACGCTCCATGTTCCATGTGAGCATGGAGCCCAACACAGAGCTCTATCTCGGGAATGGTGAGATGACCTGATGTCAAGAGTGAGGCGCTTAACCAATGGAGCCACCCAGGGGGCCCCTCCTTTGTGGAATTTTTATTAGAAGATACATTGCGACTAATAGTGACACCCGCATAGGTCAACTCCTTCGGGAAACTGGAAAGATGCAATGGTGGTGTTAACAGAAAAACAACTCATGAATGCAGAGGTGGAAAAGAAGGAAGGGCTGGTGCCTGAATAGGGCACTCTCTTTGATCCACCCCTACTTCCCGAACTCTGAAAGTTAGTATCTGCTTTCACCAAAAGGCTATTGTTCCACCACAAAATAACCTTGGAACACTTTGAATATCAAGTTAACAAACTTCATTTATAAAATGGACCTTAACAATGGACTTCACTTCTGGAGGTATTACGCCCAGCTGGTACTTTTATAATTTATTCAAGACTTACAACAGATATATTTGAAAATATTGTTTAATACGTTCATTAGCGATTTATATGTATCATGAGTTCTCAGCCACATTTCATCCCATTAGGGTAGATAACACATTGATTTCAGGCCAGAAGCCATCTAGAAACATGGAAGGATGCACACTTCCCTTCTATACCATTCACCTGAATCAAGATTTCAACCCTTGAATAAAATCATGTCGAGCAGCTTCCCCTGGGGATGGTTTTGTGACTCAGTAGGGCAGGTGCTCTCTTACCCGACAATTCAAGCTGCTTCTTCCCCAGCAGAATAAAGTTAAATGGACAAGTTGTGTGGCTCACAAGAGAAGGTAACCACTGTCCTAGTAACTGGCTGTCCCCAGTCTACCATTATTCAAATCAATCACAATATTCAGTTAATCCCCCAAACCCAAATCACCTGCCTAATACAAGCAGGCTTTTCGTAAGTGGCAAAAGTCATGCAGAGGCTGGTGGAAAACATGTACAGAAGCATAATAATCTGTCAATTCATTTCTTATGAAAATAAGATTCATCGGGCATAAGTAGCAGCTATTGAGAATGCAACAAGATAGAAAGAAATAAGGAGAGTCCAAAGGGCTGTATATAATAAGAAAAATTCATTCAACCCACATGTAACAGTGTTCAGACAGGTATTAATTTGGGGAGAGGGAAAAGAAAAGAAAAGCCAATATGAATATACAGTTATAGACATTAGGCAGTGTATCTGATAGAGAAGGAGTTTAGGAGAGAGAAGAACAAAAGTACAGAAGTGATATGTTGGGGGAATGTAACTGACTAACCAGAAAGGGGGAGTTTTAAGCGTTACCACAATCCAACTACATGGATAGAGACAATCATTCTTCCGATGTTGTGTTTAACTTCTACATTGAAAAAATTCTTTTTGGGGTGCATGGGTGGCTCAGCTAGTTGAGCGTCTGACTCTTGATTTCACCTAGGGTCACGATGCCAGGACCATAGGATGGAGACCCAAGAAGGATGCTGTGCTCAATCCTCTGCCCCTCCCCCACTCATTCTCATTCTCTCTCTCCCAATAAACTTAAAAATATATAAAAAATAAAAAAATATTTTAATTTTTAGTTCAGTAATTGGCATCATGTTTGTGGTCTAAAAATGCTTGATGACTCAGAGTAATAGCTCTCTCTTCTCTGTTTTCCTTTCTTTCAAAACTATTCCAAATGATAACAAAAGAAAACCAAAGTATTCGGTCAACAAAGATTACTTTTGTTGATAATTTAAAACAGAACTTCTTAGCTTGGAATACCTAGAAACACAAAAACAGGGGTGCCTAGGTGGTTCAGTTGGTTAAGCATCTGACTTCGGCTCAGGTCATGATCTCATGGTTTTTGAGTTTGAGCCCACGTTCAGCTCTGTGCTGACAGCTGAGAGCCTGGAGCCTGCTTCAGATTCTATGTCTCCCTCTCTCTCTGTCCCTCCTCTGCTTGCACTCTGTCTCTGTCTCTGTCTCTGTCTCTCTCTCAAAAATAAATAACATTAAAAATATTTTAAAATACAAAAACAACCACCCCCCAACAAAACCATGTTATCTTTACCACCTGTAATCAATCTGCTTCCACATTTTATATGGGAGAATACTCCTACTGGGTGCATGAAATTTATTATGGTTAACTCCCAGGCTTCATGGGAACCAGAGTTCACATCTACTACAGTGAGGTACAAACAGGAGCATGACCAAAGTTATAGGTAAATAATGAATTTCTCCTCCTACAATAGTAAAGGAAATTCTTCAGGGCTTTCCATAGGTTCTCTTAAGGTCAACTTCTGTTCT
>PISW01013319.1:0-27007 GCA_004023785.1 Mungos mungo
AGGAGACACTGAATTTCATTAGAGTTTAGTGCAAATAAAGACATAGTTTTCCTCATGCAGGTTCATGGACCCGAGTGTACAGATACAAGTTCAAGAATTCAGGCCCTACTGCAAGCTGTATTGCCTGCTGGGAAGCCAGTAGTTCTGTTTCTTACAGATCTTTTTTAGGGTATTTTTTGACCAGATAACTATTGCAAATGAGGAAAAGATAACATGACCTTTTCATGTCAAGTGGGAATTTTATCTGTTTGAGAGGCTGCCTCATTATATATTAGGAACCCCTTCTGACTTTCGAAAGAAAAAGCTATGGTGACCTAGAGGTCAGGTTCCTAGACAGCATACTTTACTTTATTGGAATAGAAGTAGAGGAGATGAGTCTGGTCCCTATTAATTCCCCAGCATGCCCTAGTCATGTGTCCTGTACCCCCAGACTTAGTATATCATCGTGTGTCCTAATTACTTGAAACTTCCTCTGGGTCCTAACCCGGAGTCCATAAAATAGCCCTGACGTCCCCATGGCCATTAAATCACTGTTTTGCCTTAGACAATTCTCTTAACCTCCCTGACGTTCAGATCTTACAATTATAAAATGAGGAAATTTGCCTTTTACATATTTTAAAAGGTGAACATTTGTCCTACCAAGAGCTGTGGTTACATTTATGACAGTTAAATTGCAAGGCAGCCATGGGCAGCCTTACAAGAAAGGCAGAATACTTACTTAATGAGAATTTTATTTCTGGTCCAGGAAATTTCAGGCTGGGGATAGGATTCCACTGCACACATGAATGTAGCCACTTCTTCAACTAAGGCATCCACGGTTTCCAGTGGAGTGGTGATGACAGGAGCTACAAGGAGAGATCAGAGAACACTCTAGAATGCTATTTACTAGCCCTCTGTGAGCAGTCAGAGCCACCACCTACCTGAATGAGAATTATATTTCCCCACAGCAGAAAATTGCAAAAGGAAGGGAGACTGTATGTAGAGAATTTTGTTTCTTCTTCCAAAACAGATGTTTGGGAACCAAAAGAGAATGCTCTCAGGAGAGTAGGACTTAGACTTTATTTTATATAAGTAGGGGCAGATCCAGGTTTTTGTGAAGCCCAAAGTTATATAATTTGAGTACAGGCATTGAGGAAAAAAACATAAAATTATAAATACAAAATATCCGTGGCCCCCAACATGGATCAACTTGAAGGGAAGGGAAGTCAGAATGGAAAGAGAGATCTTAACAGTTGTTTAAAAACAATTTTTTCTAAATTTCATAATAATATGTTCATATAACACACTGCTAGAGTCCTCTGAGGGCCTTCGAAGGCGGCTTCTGCAAACGAGAGATTTTAGAGCTTAAGCTTCTTCCGATTCATAAAGAATTCAGATCTGCATGTGAGTAGAGTAGGAAAAGAATAAATAAAAAGACAAGAAATCCAACTAAAAAAACTGGGCAAAGATCTAGATAATAGACATTTCTCCAAAGAATTTGTACAAATTTCATTTGTGTTGGAGACACAGCACATGAAACGATACTCAGTGTCATTAGCCATTAAGGAAATGCGAATCAAAACCACAACTAGATACCAGTTCTTATCTACCAGAATGGCTATAATCAAAAAGAAAGATAACTTTTGGCAAGCAGGTAGGCAAGTGCACCTTTGTGCATTACTGGTGGAAACGTAAAATGGCGCAGCTTCTGTGGAAAACAGTATGTGGTTCCTTAAAAAATTAAGCATAGAATCACCATATGACCCAGTAGTTCCACTTCTGGGCATATACCCAGGAGTATTGAAAGTAGGGACTCAGATATTTGTGGAACCATGTTCATAGTAGTGTGATTCACAACAGCCAAAAGGTGGAAGGAGCCCAAGTGTCTACCAACAGATTCACAGATAAACAAAATTGGTATCTCCGTACAACGGAATATTATTTGACAATAGAAAGGAATGAAGTATTGATATATGCCACACCATGCATGAATCTCGGAAACAATAAATAATGTGAAAGAAACCAGTCAGAAGGACAACATATTGCATGATTCCATTTATATGAAATGTCCAGAGGGGCATATCTATAATCAGAAAATACATTAGCGATTGCCTAATATCAGGGGAGAGGATGGAGGGTTTAGGGGATAAGAGGTGGCTAAAGGACACAATGAACAATGAAAATGTTCTAAATTTGATTTTGATGATAAATGCACAACTCTGTGAATTGTACATTTTATTTTTTTAAAGAGTTTTAAAAAATTATTTGAGAGAGAGTGCAAACACAGTGGGGAAGGGGTAGAGAGAGAGGGAGAGGGAGAGGGAGAGAGAGAATTCTAAGCATGCTCTAGGCTCAGCGCAGAGCCCAATGTGGGACTTCATCCCATAAACCGTGAGATCGTGACCTGAGCTGAAATCAAGAGTCAGATGCTTAACTGACCGAGGCACCCAGGCGCCGTAGCTGTACGCTTTAAATGGGTAAAGGGCATAGTATGTAAATTACATCTCAAAGCTGGTTTTGTCTTTGTGTTTTATTGTTGGTGTGCATGTGCCTCTGCATGTGTGTGTGTTCCACAAAAAGAAAGAAAATAGGAGAGGCTTCAATATTGTTCCTTCTCTCCTCCTGTCCCCCCATGAAATGAGGGTCACCTGGATTAAGGGAGTTAGGAGGACAAGGATGCGAGTTGGTTGGTAGTGAGATGCACCCCTCTTTTTAAAAATTTTTTAAAAATTTTTTTAAATTTTTAAATGTTTATTTATTTTTGAGGGAGAGACAGAGCATGAGCAGGGGAGGGGCAGAGAGAGAGAGGGAGACACAGAATCCAAAGCAGGCTCCAGGCTCTGAGCTGTCAGCACAGAGCCTGACACGGGACTCCAACTCACAAACTGTGAGATCATGACCTGAGCCGAAGTCGGACGCTTGACTGACTGAGCCACCCAGGTGCCCCAATGCACCCCTCCTTAATGATTTAGGAAGCCTGTGAATCCACCAAAGCTAACAGGGTGGGGTCCTGGTCATCTCAAGGGCTGGATGGTGTGGGGGAAAAAAGTGTCAATACCTGTATTTGCATGAGTCTGGAAATCTACCCCATTGCATTATCTTATTTAAAATAATTATCATCAATACCACTTTGTTACCATTATTATTATTTATCAGAGATTTAAATACTGTTTTCCATGTAGCGAGCACCAGGTTGACTAGAAGCAAAAAGATGTGTAAAGCCCATCTCCGCCTTAGAAGAGCCTACAATCTTTCTCATTGCCAAGTAGGAGTCCATTGTATGTGTAAACCACATCTTCATCTGTTCATCAGTTGACGGTCATCTGGGCTTTTCCCATAATTTGACTGTTGTCTAACGTGCTGCTGGAAGATATTATGCTAAGTGAAATAAGTCAGAGAAAGACAGCTATCATATGTTTTCACTCATATGTGGAACTTGAAAAACTTAACAGAAGACCGTGGGAGAAGGGAAGGGGAGAATAGTTTCAGACAGAGAGGGAGGCAAACCATAAGAGACTCTTCAGTACAGAGAACAAACTGAGGGTTGAGGAGGGGGTGGGGAAGAGGAGAAAAGGGGTGACTGAGCACTGAGGAGGGCACTTGCTGGGATGAGCACGGGGTGTTGTATGTAAGCCACGAATCACAAGAATCTGCCCCCAAAACCAGGAGCACACTGTACACACTGTATGTTAGCCAACTTGACAATAAATGTTATTAAAAAAAAGATTTTTGACGGATTTCTAATATCATGGAAAAATGTATAAATATGTTTTTAAGTGAATAAGAAGATTTGAAATGATACATGTATCAAGAAACAAGTTTGTAAAAGTTTGTAAATAATATGAATGTGAATGTAAGTATAAATACTTAGGAAGAAGAATAGATAGACAACAAACCATTAAAAGGTGATTTTCTATTGTGGTGTAAAAAAAAAAAAAAAAAGAAGAGCCCACAATCCAGATAATAAGGATGGATGGATACATAAAAAGATCAGCTATAATAGCTCTGCTCTACCCAAGAGATACAGAAATGCTGATGCATAGGAGCACATGTACCCCAATGTTCATAGCAGCACTTTGAACAATAGCCAAATCATGGAAAGAGCCTAAATGTCCATCACCTGATGAGTGGATCAAGAAGATGTGGTTTATATATACAATGGAGTACTACATGGCAATGAGAAAGAATGACATATGGCCATTTGTAGGAAAGTGGATGGACCTTGAGGGTGTCATGCTAAGTGAAATAAGTCAGGCAGAGAGGGACAGAAACCATATGTTTGCACTCATAGGTCTAACAGGAGAACAGGAGAAACCTAATGGAGGACCAGGGGGAGGGGAAGAGGGAAAGAGAGTTGGGGAGAGAGAGGGATGCAAAACTTGAGAGACTACTGAATACTGAAAACAAACTGAAAGTTGAAGGGGAAGGGGGAGGGGGGAAGAGAGGTGGTGGTGATGGAGGAGGGCACTTGTGGGGAAGAGCACTGGGTGTTATATGGAAACCAATTTGACAATAAACTATTTAAAAAATATATTACTAATAAAATCTGATCTGAAAAGTAAAAAAAAAAATAGTGCTCCCTGTATTCCAAAAGTGCCCAAGTTTGAGCAATCAATTATATGGTCATTTTAGATAAAATGCAAGGTCCGTATCAGAGCCAAGCAAGTCGTGTGAACAGTATTGTAGATGCAGGGTAGGGGATGACAGCCTCATGAGGTAGGACAGATTAGCACACTGGCCATAAAACATGCATCCACAAGCTAAACAAGCCTTATTTTTTCACTCAACTCAGAGACACATTCATGGGCTGAGAGTAAGGGAACCCGGTGCGTGGAAGTGTCCCACCAGCCCCCATCTTCCTCCTCAGTGTGGGGCTTTTCTTAAGATCCAGTTTAAGTAGCGCCTTCTCCCAGTTTCCCAGGCTAGCTAGATGGAGCCCAATGCCCTTTTCCTTATGGGTCATCCTATAAATGTCACTCGTATAGCACTCGGCCCACAGATGCTATTAAAATGATCTGTTTATGTTTTTATCTCATACTCAGTAATAAAGACCTTGGGCCTTGGGGCCAAGGACCACATCCTAGACCTTTTACTATCCCCAGGGTTAGCACATTTACTGATGTAATGTTTCAATGAGGTGTATTTCTGAGGCCTTTATAAAAGGCATACATTTTTTAAAAGGTTGAAAGCAAATAGTTGAAATAAGAGCAGAAAATATTTAGATGAAATGACATCTTTTATACATAGGCATCAAGGCTCCCGTGGATGGAATAAACAACTAATTGTATAGTCGTATTGATAAATAAAAACAATGAATATTAAGTTTGTGGGATGCAGATAATGATGGGCCCAAAGGTGAATTGATAATAGCAAATGCTTTTGTTGTTTACAAAGAAAAACCATTGAGCAGCCAGAGGCGCTGGCACAGGACTTGAATTCAAATCCTGCTCCATCACTTTCTGATGCACGAAGTCACTCAGCTGGTGCCTCGGCGTGTTCAGTTTAGATGGAGAGGATAATTAAACAACCATCTAGGCTTGAGGATGAGGATTAGTTAAATGAATACATGTAAAGCATTTAAAATGGTCCTTTGCACATATGGAACACTGTGTGTGATTTGTTCTGTAATTTAGAAACAGAAGCCTGAACTGTTCAATTGTTCTCCCAGTGCCTGGATTACTTGCAAATTTACTTAACATTTACTTCTGGGAATCTATCCCAAGGAAATAATCACAAGGTAGAAAGGCACACAGATGACTTTCACTGTACAGAACAGATTAATTGTACTGGGTTGTTCTAATCGTGCTGAAGGGGAAAGAAATTTCGGCACACACTTCTGCCTCGTAACTGCGGTCTGCTGGAGCTGGCTTGTCCTGGCTTGCTAGAGCCAAGTGTTAATTTCTCCGGAATTCTGTGAGACAATTGTTAAATGCGGCCATTATTAAAAACTCAATTATATAAATTTAGGCGACAGATGGTAGCTACACGTGTGGCGAGCACAGCATAGCATGTAGAGAAGCTGAATCGCTGTGCTGTACCCCTGAAACCAGTGTGACGCTGTGTGCCAGCTATACTCAAGGTAAAAAATTAAAATAAAAAAATTAAAATTCAATATATTATATTGAAAGCAAAGTAATCATACTCAAAACATCACTTCCTAATGATTTTACTACACTTTACTATTACTTATGCTCTTGAAGTAACTTATACCTAATGGAACTGTATGGTAGAATTAGTATATGAAGCCATGTTACCGTACATGTTTTCCCAGCTCAGTGTTCATTGTTAGCTTGAAATCAGCTGTGGTTGGAGTCAGAAATCAGCAAATGCAACAAATCAGGGCCTTTTTTTTTTTTTTTTGTCTCAGGGAGGCAAATATTAAGCATATATCAGTAACTCTTAAGGTATTACTTACATAATCATTGCAAATGGTATTTTTAAGAGGATAAAAAAATAGAATATGCTTATGTATTCATGTGAAATAGAAATGGTGGGCAGAAGTATATAAACATTTATGATACATAGGAAAAAAATGGAAGAAAAATGTTCAAACAGTCTTAGAAGTCAAGGTGACTTTTTCTATTCTAAGCTTTTTTTTTTTTAAGGTATACTTATTTATTTTGAGAGAGAGAGAGAGAGAGAGAGAGAGAGAGAGAGAGAGAGCACCAGTGGGGGAGGTGCAGAGAGAGAGGGAGCCAGCTGGGGACAAGCATAGAGAGAGGGGAGAGAGAGAATCCCAAGCAGTCTCTGCACTATAAATGCAGAGCCTGACACGGGCCTTGATCTCACGAACCGTGAGATCATGACCTGAGCTGAAACAAAAGTCAGACACCTAACTGACTGAGCCACCCAGGGGCCCTCCCTATTTTAAACTTTTCTGTAGTTTGTATTTACAAAATCATTCTTAATGGCCATGTATTATTCTTCTAAGGAAATGAACTTGATTCATTGGTTTCTTCTCACCTGATACTTCAGAAGTGATGGAGGTAACAGACATATGTTGTTAATATTTTCACAACTGTAGAGATCAGTTAAGATCAAGAAAGTACGTCTTAGAATGTCTTGACACAGTTATGGGGAAATAAAGAGGTGTTGCTAAGAACTTTAGTAGATTAACACCTTCCCATCGTATGCGGTGGCTTGATAGTCTTGTGCGTCCTTTGACTCTTTTTGTAATAATTGTAGCCTCCAAAATTAAGAACCTGCCATGCACCATGCAGTATACTTTTCATTCATTATCTCATTTACTCCAACAAACATAAAGGTAGATGCCATTATTATTCTCATCTGCAGATGGAGAATGGAGGCTCAGAATGGCAAAATAACTGTCTAAGCATGAAAAAAAGCAGGAAATAATAGAGCTAAACTTCAAGGTTAAGGTCAGTTTAAAATTCCTATCTTTTCACTCTAAGCAATTCAATGCCTTCAGCATAATACTGATGATAGAGGGGAAAATAAGATGTACGTTAATATCAATTTATATAGGCAGGGTATAGTTGGCTAAGTTCATCTTTCAAAATTATCCAAACAAGTCCGCTTTCAAATTGTTACTGGCAAAACCACACTGTTGTATTTAATGACATTTGTTGACTCAGCAGACTGTCTCCTGTTTACTTTCATTCTGTCATCCAACTTTCATCTCAGCCAGAGCCTGTGCAAACTAGGGCACTATTTCTTCCCTCCATCCAAGGACCACATGAATAACAAATACATGAAATTGAGCACAATGGTTTTCTGGATCCTTGAATCCTAGCTGCTTGATGAGAAGGAACATGACATTACCCTTTTGTGGGTTCTACCACATGGCATTGACAGACCAGCTTCTAACTGACTAGTTGGTGACTAACATGACCAAATGACTGAGTAATCCGAGAAGTCAGGTGAATTTGCTCCTTTCTGTTTTAGTAAAATTAGGGCTCAGCCTTGGGACATATTCATGTTTTTTTTCCCCCAACATCATGAATACAGTATTGTTTTTTCAGTATGAGAAAACACTTTGGTGCTGGAAATCTTTCAGATTCCCCAAAGAAAGAGGTTATTCAGTATTGCTCACCGTTTGGCTTATCTTAGAAGCGGACACATTTATTCTACTGATGATACAATAAAATAGAAGTTATTTTTTATTATGATGCCTTTGGAACTTGTAAGCTTCATTGATCATCTCAATCACTTATTCGTGTTGTATCATTCATTCTTTGTCAGAGAGCCCACTTTTGGTCCTTGCCTTCAGGAATGGTACTGGGCATAGGCCAGTGGGGGCTCTGGCTCAGACTGTTCAGAATCTCTGAAATTGCCTCTCCTGGGTGAATTCATGTGGGTTAAGATATAGTCCCACAGGGACCCATTTAAAATGTGCATGTTACCCAAGAGTGGACATATCAGCCATCACTGAGTGTGCTTAGCATAGTACCTAATATATGTTGAACACTAGTACACACCACTTCGTTTTATGAGGAAATGGAGGCTCACAAATACTACGTGCTGTCCCCAAAGACACACAGAAGAAAGACATTGGAGACTAGGAGAAGGAACTTGATCTTAATACTCTCTTCCAGGCCTTAAATGTCCTCACCCCCTGCCTTCATTACCCAGCCTGCACTGCACGGTATGTTGCCATATAGTCTCAGCTCCCTTACTCTCTAGTCCTTTAGCTGCCCTCACCCTGGGAGGTACCAACCTTGAGCGAATCTAACCGGCTTGTCCTCACTTGCTCCTGTGTTCATGGAGTATTGTTAGATGAAGTGAAACACTGGTGCAAATCAAGGCCACTAGAGAGGCTCAGTCCCCAGCCCCAGCCAGGTCCTCAGCGTGGCCCCTGTAGCTCCTCTGCATGACTCTGGTCTGCTCTGTGCTCACTTTCGTGAATGCGGTCACATCCTTTTGGTCCCGTACTCACCCCTCCCTTGTCTCTTTCTCCTATGACTTTAAGTCCTAGTTCACTGGGAACTTGCCTGCTTCTCTGGAAATATGGCAGAAATCTTGATGTTTCTGCTCTTTCTTTCTATTCGTGAAGGGCAGTATTATTTAAAGCCACTGTGTTTCCCCAAACACGCAATGAGTTGCTCTTTCAATGTACGTCAATATTCATCCAGGACTCGGTGTCCTGGATTTCAATGACAGCTGTGCCTGCTCTGACTTAGTCATATGTTGATTCTGTGAACCTATCTTTGTATGCATACGATCTCGAAGAGGAAGTTACTCAAATATATCTGAAGATAAATGACTTGGGCTCAAAAACCTCTAGGTATGGGAGTAAATGGGGTAACTTAAAAAGGTGGAGTTTGGACAGGAGTTCTTTGTGCATATTATAGAAACTCAGTACGGCTTACGTGAACTCCTATACTTCCACAGAATTTAAATCTCATGACACACGTAATGTTCCCTGATAAAGCACTATTATTGAAGTATGTAGTTCAGGCAAGTGCTCAATGAAACGTTGGTTACTTTCATACGTGATGGTTTGTAAATTTCTCCTACTTGTGGGTTATGATACTGAGCTCGTCACAGAAAGTATCACTAGTCATAATGATTCAGAACAAGTGACTTTTCCCCTTGTCTTTGAACATTAGGAATCTCCAATTAAAATTAAAACAAGAAACTAATAATTCTACAAAGTCTGTTATTAATTTTATTGAAGAAATGGTATGTGGAGAGTTAGAAAAAAATCCACTACATACTTTTGTGCTATTTAAAATCTGTCATTTTATAACACATTATTGTGCACATTCCTTGATTCAGTTCTTTTAAAGGACTTAGGAAAAAAGGTGTCTGTCTAAAAAACTCTTTTTGTTCTTTCAAGAATAGAGAAAATAACTCTGAGGTAGTTTGGAACATCTTTATTACTCCCAGTAATATTAAAATAAGAGCATATTATTGTTTTTTATACCAATATATTCCATGAACTCTTAACATTTAAAATTTTAAGGACTGTGTTTTTTTGATAATGTTTATTCCCAGAACTGGTGTATCGTTAATGGGTGTTTGTTCTACTAGGCCTGGTGTTCTTGGCTAGGATTGGTGTTAAATCCATAACCAATTTAAATTTTACCATAAATACGGTAGACTGGGCAAAAATATTCTTTTAATTTTTTTGTTTTATAATTTAATCATAGCAGTAAATTAATCATAAATAAAGTTAGATTAACAATCTGATTATTTAAAGTCGAAGATGTTTGGCTTTATGTTTAGATCACCAGATTTTGAACTTTTCAAAATAGAGATGCTGTGCATTTGAATTTAGGGCTTTACCTGTAAAGTTTGGAAACTGTAGATCATTTCTTCCTAGACTATAAGTTAAGAGTCGTTTATACAGGGAGATAGGTTTTTTTTTTTTTTTAAACGTACCAAATCCTGGCTTGAGCCAGCAAAATCAATTATTTTGTTCCTGATAAGACTGAATTTTAGTAAATGTTAGCATTCACCCATGTCACTTTTATGTAACTTTGTGGTTTGGGAGAGCACGAATGAGACTTTTAACAAACGGTCCATAAGTGTGAACATTCAGGTACTACCTTTCCGGACATCCGTTGTATGATCAGGAAGTATTAAAATAATCTGAAGCCAATGTGAAGTCTTTCTGGCTATTATTAGCTGTTTGAAAAGATCTAGATTCTTCCTTATTTGGAGATACTTTAAAGTATTAGTTGGCAATTAAACATTTAAATACATCTGAAGGTACTATTCTGCTTGTGTAATATAGAAAAAGAAAACAAAACCTAAGTCTCTGAAATCAGATTGTCAAGAAAGCTGTATCTTATTAGCATCTGAATCTTGCCCTTGTGGCTCCAGAAATTCTAGTGACCCATGAAATCTAAATTTATGTTTCCCATCTACATACAGATACTACCTTCACTTACCTGTGCAATACAAATGAGTTCAGTTCTTTGGGAAAGTATCATAAAGGGAAAATAATTTTAGTATATCATAAAACACAGAACTCTTTTACTCTAGTACACTTAATTCAAAAACTCCTTAATTGATATCGTTCAGTCTTTTTCATGTCTTTAAAAAATTTTTAGAGAAACCCTCAGTTGCTTTGTAAATCACATACTTTCCTGTCTTTCTTCCTGATGTGAAATACACTAGTCTCCGTTTTATAACGCACTGGCCAGAAACCGTATCACTGTGGACATTCGTGCTGCTGCAACAGGTGTTTGTCAGTTTCTTAAGTTGCTTTCCTTTCCCTGAGGTGGTGTTATTTCCGGTACATTCCAAAGGCTCTGAAAAAAACTTTCACAGTCTCTTACTGAGCCAACTCATGCCTGCAATCTCAAAGTTATTGAGAACTCATTGTCTTCAGGCTTTTATTATATAGGCAAATCGTGTGAGTCTTTCTCTAATTCCAATTTTTAGGAACTAAATATTTACTAAAAATTTTGCAAAACTGAAAATGGACATGATTTTTGTTCAGAAGCAAACACTCTAGCCATCCGGGAGTCGGGTTGATTGTATTCCCAGCAACTTTAATGTGAAAAGGTTTTCATCATCCATTTAGACCACCCTGAAGTTTGACACACACATAAACAACACGGACCTTGATAACTTGCAGTCTACCTGCTGATGTTTTCCTACAAGTGAGGGCTCTGCGTGCCCTGTGTGGCTAGACTTTTTATTGCAGAACTTAAGAGGTGGGGGAGGGATACTGGTAGAAAGGAGACCATCAATCAACTGCTTGTTTCTACAGTTTTCTCCCCCTCCATACATCGCACCCTATTTCACCAAGTAAAACCCAAGCCCGCCATAATATGAATCGGTCATATCGGAGCACACACATGCACTTCAGAACTGTGACCAGGCAACAAGAAGACAAGATTCCTCAACACAAACCTTTTGGAAGTTTCTCAGTCCCGCCGAAGGCAACCAGAGTAAGAATATGTACCAGTGGAATGTTGACGAGCTCTCTCATGATTAATCCCGGCTCAGGCAGGAGAAAGTTCCTTCTGGACAATGCAAGGAAAATGCGCCCACAGTTTACATTTTAAAGCATAGTTTGTTACAAAAGGGTCGTCTGCTAATGACTGTTTGTGTCAGCAGCTCCACAGGCTCTAAGTATAATCAGGAATTCTCAGTCTTGGCTGTAGTGATGGACACGGCCAGCTGGTGAGTATCCACTTAGGCCAGTAATGCGAGTGTAGTGCTGGAGGAACAAGGGAAAGAAAATCCCTTTAGAATCCCTTTTAAGACAGTGGCAGAAGGACAATACCAGATGCCTTTGCCACCGTCACTGTATTCCCTGAGGTATAGGTTTCCTGATCTGATTCGGTTCACCACCTCTCTACACTCGCGCCGGCACCCTGGCTGTATCTAGTCAGGCTCCTCCCCGTCTCTCACTCCACCTCCTACCTCCAGCCCATTACCAGTTCCTACAGATGGTACCAACTCCATATTCCTGGATATCTTCCCCTCCATGGATTCCAACTAGAACAACGCTATTCCAATCTCCTTTCCAGACAGTCACCTTCTCTGGATGATGGCGATGGCATCCTGTCTGTTCTCCTCTACTCTGTCTTGTTGTCATCTACTCTCTCCTCAGAGGGACCCTCCTGCTCAAAAGGCTCCCGTGGCTCTTGGCCGCATCAAAACTTATTCAGGCCTTTCTAATACGACATAGGACGCCTTCCTGGCCCCTGCCTATCTTGTTAGCCCATTTGTTACAATCCACGCCTCTATCTTAATATTTAGCCGCCTGTTGTCAGCTCCCTGAATGCAGCTTTCCTTCCTCTGTTAATCGTCCAGGCTGTTCTGCCGACTTGGAATTCTTTCCCCTCCTCTGCACTCAGTTAACACCTATCCCAGCTTGATTGTGATCTCCTCCTGGGAGCCATCCCAGACCGAAAGTTCCATATCTTCCCAAAGCTGCATTGGTTTGCCTCCTCTGGGGTGTGTGTGTGTGTGTGTGTGTGTGTGTGTGTGTGTGTGTGTGTCTCGTGCACATCTCTATCTTTACACTTACCACAGTGTTTTAAGGTTTTGGTCTTGTGTTGGTGGATCCTCATTCTTGGGCCTGACGAGTCCATGGACTTGGCAGCTGTGGGCTGTCGGCCAAATTCGTTCCTTACAGCAGGTCTTCCTCAAGCTGCAGCTCCACGGTTTCCAATGCCTTTTCTCACCGAAGGGTACGTTTTGGAGACAGTACCATGCTAATACATACCATAGAAGCCATCATTTCTACTGACAACATAGTTCTCTAAATTGTGAATGTGTGATGGTGCAGGTCTGCTCCCCAGCAGTGTATTGAGAGGACCCGTAGCCCCACACTCTTATCAGTGTTTACCTTTGAATTCTCACATTTAAACATAGTAAAACTGATATTTCATTGTTTTAACTTACACTTTCTCACTGAATACTGTTGGTAATGAGAACTTTTCATATTTTTATTGTTACTCATTTTCCTCTTCTGTGGCTTTTGTCTATCTTCCTTTTACATTCTTTTTCTTTTTCTTATTTTAGGAATTTTAACTATATGCTCAATATAAATAATTTATGTTCTTTGTCACATATATTGCCGGTATTTTCCATGTGGAACACCTCTGCTGCCGAACCATAGGGACTGATTCAGAAGTGCGCTTATGGCTCATGGTGGCCAGTCCAAGGTCTCTCTTGCATTTTACTGGAGCTCGTGTTAAAAAAAGTTCTTCCTTCTTAGACCAGCACCTGTGAGGACCAGGTTATCAGGGCTGTCGGAAGCTTCTATGCTCCATTAATAATAAGTAATGTGCAAAGCCAGACCTGTCTACTGGACTTCTTTGTTATTTAAATTAATAGATTCACCCTTTTGGAGAGGTTGGCTACACATAAGTTTGAGTCCGTAAGCTGCCATCAAAATAATCCTAATGTAATTTTAATACAAGAGATATAGATTTGATTAGGTTTCTGCTGAGAATATCCTGTGAATGCTTTGCGTTTCATGGGAAATTGTAATGTTAGTAAGATGAGCACATTTTTTAATGTGAAATTTAGGAATCAACAGGATAAACAGTGTGACTACCTGTCAGTTCCGTAAATAACACTAGGGAAAGTGCAGGGTTCTGGAAATTTAGTTGACTATAGATTTGTGAGCCCCCCAAGGACCCCGTTCCTTCAGATGTCTGGGAGGAGGACTTGTAAGGGAGCACTCTTCATCCTCTTTCCCCTAAAGAAACAACAAGCATTGATGACGCCAGTCTTGAATCCAGTAGGAACTGCCCCCTCTAGCCCAGGAATCCCAGGAAGTTATTTCCTACTCCAATTCCACCATGACCTGAGTCTGAAGATGATGGCAGTACTAACTATGCAGTGCTAAGGAGAGACAGTGTTGAGGGAAAATTGAAGCTAGATTTTGAGGGAGAGTGCTGGCTCAAGGTGGAGCAGCCATTGGCTGAGAGAGAAGCCCATGAGGAGGGTGGCTTAGTAGGAACACCCAGCAGATGCAAGAGTGTTGCAGCCAGTTCCGTTCCCCGCAGCAATTTCTTATACCCCTGATATGAAATAGCCTTCAATCCTACCGTACAGGGGAATCCATTCCTTACAATGGCAGACCCATTCAGCCCCAGGGAGTGAGACTGGGCGCCGGTCCTCAGCGCATGAGGAGAGTATGTGAGGCTGATGGTCAGGGGCGCCTGGGTGACTGAGCTGATTCAGCGTGTGACTCTTGATTTTGGCTCAGGTCATGATCTCACAGTTCGTGAGTTTGAGACCTGCGTTGGGCTTTGTGCTGATAGTGTGGAGCCTGCTTGGGATCCTCTCTCTCTCTCTTTCTATCTGCACCTCCTCTGCTTGCTTACTGTATCCCAAATAAATAAATAAACATTGAAAATAATAAATAAATAAATAAATAAATATGCCAGTGAAGCTTGCCTTGCCACCTCTGCTCTCTTTGCTCCTTCAGCTCAGAAGCTGGCCTAAACTCCCAGGAAGTAGACTCAGAGAGCAGGTAGCACCATCCTAAGCCACATCTTGAAGTAGACACTGGCGTTCAGTGGCACAGCAGCTGACGGCACTAGTCCCATTCCTACTGGAGTCAGCGCATCACCACGTGAGCACTTCCGGTCTGCACCAGGCTCTCGTCCACCTGGCGAAGCCTGGCAAAGAGCCCCTCCTAATCATCACAAAGGGCAGTGACCTAAGTCTTTGCCTCACTGGTCAGCAGACAACGGGTCATGAATGCCACATGGATTGCCCTTTCCAGAACACTCCTGGGGAATCAGAGAGATAGCAGTAGGGTTATATATTTTTTTAAATAGATGGATCTCCCAGTAACTGTGAGGACAGCTAACTAGAAGCGCATCAGTATTTTTGGAGCCTAGACCTTATAAAATTGGGAAGGACTCTTGAAAGAATATGTTTGTTCAATGAATGAATGAATTATACTGAATACCTACTGTATGTGGGACGTTCAGCAACAATAGATGGTGAGGGAATGAACAAACAATTACATAACTAAATAAATACATTATAATCTGGAGAGGTACAATACATCGTAAAATTACATAAAAACCAAACCTGGGGGAAAAAAAGAGCCTGGCCTAGTTAGAGAAGCAAGAAATACGTTTCCCGAGGAAGTGCCACTGAGGCTCACCCCTGCAGGATAACTCACAGTCAGACAGCCAGACTTGGGAGGTGCGGGAGTAGACTAACAGGCAGTGAGAGAAGAATGTGGAAATGGCGGGGGATGTGGAGACCATGGTGCTGTGATAGAAATTAAAATTGCTTGGCGTGCAGGAAGTGAGGTCGAAAGCTACAGAGGCAGGTAAGGGAGATCACTCAGGGTCTCGTATGTCTCCGAAACAGCTTCCTTCTATGAGAAGTGAAACACCATGGGAACGTAGATTGCAGTACAGGCTACAGAAGTGAATCTGATATGCCGAAGGGAGCACGTGACCAGAGGGGAAGCCCTAGATCTGAGCCACGACACGTTCCAATCTCTAAATGTCAGTGAAAGATAAAGAGCTAGAAAAAGAGATGGACACAAAGCAGCTGGTTAGGTGGAAATCTATGTACTAATAGAGTGTTACAAAAGCGAAGGGAAGAGAAGAGAGCATTTCTCGAAGGTGAGCATGGAGTGTGTTGAATGCTGCTAAGCGGTTAAAGTGAGAGGGAATTGAAAGGTTTCCATTGAACTTAGCATCATAGAAGTGGTTTATGACCATGGTGAAGGGCAGTCCCGGGGAGCACTGGGGAGTGAGCTAAGACACTGGAGTGCTGTACGCAGACTTGAGATGTGAGGAAATGAAGACGGTACGTGAGGAGGATTCTCTCAAGAAGAGTGACAAGGAGAAAGCTAAGCAGCAGGAGGGACAGACAAAATTTATTCTTTTTTTTTCTTTTTAGTAGGCTCTATACCTAACATGGGGCTTGAACGCAAAACGCCTACATCAAGAGTCGCATACTCTACCACTGAGCCAGCCAGACAGCCCAGAACTTATTCTTTATTTATTTTCAAGGTGGGCTGTGAAGGATCCTGTAGAGAGAAAGATGTTAAAGACACAAAAAAAGAAGAGGTAATAGGTAGTTCAAGGAGGGGCTGGGGCCCTAAGCTGGATCTTGTAATAGGAAATGATGAGGAAGGTTAAGTAGGCACATTTTTAGTGGGAATGGGAAAGAGTTTACTGAGTCCTCATCTGATGGCTTCTATCATCTCTGTGAAGTAGAAGATGAGGTTGAAGAAGATTTAAAACAGTTATTCTGGAAAATAAGAGGGCACACAGTTGAGGATGTCGCTGTAAAGTTATGCTGATATCATACACTCTAGTATGATTTTTTTTCTCCAGCGCTTCTTAGCTTTAAAAATGACAGATGATGCAAAACTTGAGAGACTATTGAATACTGAAAATGAACTGAGGGTTAAAGGGGAAGGGGGACAGGGGAAAAGAGGTGGTGGTGATGGAGGAGGGCACCTGTGGGGAAGAGCACTGGGTGTTGTATGGAAACCAATTTGACAATAAACTATTAAAAAAATGACAGATGTTGAAAGGTTAGGTTTATTTTGGGTATTGGAGGGAGGAAAGAGTCTTTATTATTGACACCTTAGTCCAGAGAAGCAGCATTCCAGAAGAGAGAAGGAAATGTGACGCCAGGGAGCAAAGTGGATAGATTGAGAACAGACACAATCAGTAAAGAAGTGATGGTACTGGCAGCGCAGAGAAGCAGGAATGTGGACAACGGAAGGAGCAACACCGGGAAAGGAGAGATTCGGTGATGTGGGGTAGCTTCAAGCCAGTTCAGGGGGACACAGCCCACGACCTGGGGCCATTTTGCCTACGTGCAGTTAAGTTCATTTCTCAGAGTGGAGACTAGCTCTGAGGCCGCTGGTCCTGCCCATGAAGGACAGTGAGGTAGACGGAGAGGAAAGGGTAGATTGGAGACAGATACGGAAAAGATTGGGTCATAAAGTCAAAATGAATACCAGATTTCCAACTTGAAAAATTGAGTGGAGTCGGGCTGCTGGAGTGTGGAGACCCAGTGAGGCTGTTGGTGGGTGGAAGAAAAATGGAATGAATGCAGAAAGTGGAGTATTTAATTGTATGCTAGCAGGAACTTCTCGAAGGAAAAGATGTCTACTAAAATGGTCAACTTATATAAATTTATAAATTTATATCTTAGGCGGCTGTCTGGGTCCCAAAATGAAATTGATGACCTCCTCAAATAGAACACAAGGAGATACACAAAGGCGTAAGATACTGGGAATATTCAGAAACCACAAGAATTAGTGTAGAGACTGTGATTCAGGTGCTCTTTGCCATCTGTAGGCCTGAAGGTGGAAGGGGCAGAAAACCACTTATTGGAAACTAACGGAGAGCTTCCTCTTAGGAGCTAAGACTTCGGGTTGAGGGATTCGGCTGGCTCATGAGAATGCTTCTGATTTCTGGCAGATTCTCACCATTGGCCAAACCCAATAAGGAACTGGAGGGCAAGAAAGCCCGTTGATAGAGTTTATAGAAATCAGTTTCCACAGGCACAGAGCAGGGGACCAGTAGATCTGGAGGACAAGTGGAAGGAGACCCCCACTGGTCTCTCTCAAGAGCTCCAGCTTTTCCCAGAGCACAGACCAGACACCGGAGGAGACTGCATGCCGGTTCTCCAGTTAGTCTGCAGCAGTTACCTCTGCAGTCCCTCGATCAGCATATCACACTTCACCCACCTCTCTACCTGCTCCCAAAGACTACGCTGGTTCTCGGTCAGACCACCCCTTGCTTCTCTGAAGTACGTCTTTGGTACTCCAGCATGTTACAGGAGTTTTTCCAGAGCATGGGCCTGCCTGTCTGGATTTTCCATACTGTAGGACGGAACTATTCTCTGAGACCTCTGACCTGTTGGTCACCTGCATGAACTCAGCGCTTCCTGGCTCATCCAGCCCCACTGGCAGTCTGAAAACCCAATGCGAAACCCAAATATGGCTACAGTTCAAAGACCCTGAAGTTCACACGTATGGTGTAAATCGTGCCGAGGGAAGAAGCCCTCCATCAGCCCCTGAGGGTGAAAGCTGCGGGTGGCTGCTCTTCTTGCAGCAGCCTCCCCCCTGCCTCAGTCTGCTGCCACTAGCGGAAATTATTTTCTTTTGAGATTTATCCACTGGGGCACCTGGGTGGCTCAGTTGGCCAAGCATTTGACTGGCTCAGGTCATAATCTCATGGTTCTTGAGTTCGAGCCCTGCGTCAGGCTCTGTGCTGACAGCTCAGAGCCTGGAGCCTGCTTTGGATTCTGGGTCTCCCTCTCTCTCTCTCTCTGTCCCTCCCCTGCTCATTCTCTTTCTCTCTCTCTCTCTCTCAAAAATAAACATTACAAAAATTTTTTTTAAACATCCACCACTCACCTATTAGAATGGCCGAAAGCTGCACCACTGGTGAGGATCTGGAGCAGCAGGATCCCTCACCCACTGCGGGCGGGAATGCAGAACGATTCTGCCATTTTGGAAGACCGTTGGGCAGTATCTCACCAAACTAAGCATACCCCTGCCATACGATCCAGCAATCGTGCTTCTTGGTATTTCCCCAAAGGAGTGAAAACACGTTCACACAAAAACCTGTGCACAGAAGTTTATAGCAGCTTTATTCATTATTGCCAAAACTTAGAAGCAACCAAGCTGTTCTTCAGTAGGGGGGGTGGGTGGGCAAATGAACCGCGGCACATCCAGACAATGGACTGTTCTCAGCTCTAAAAAGAAACGAGCTATCATGCCATGAAAAGGCATGGAGGAATCTTAAAAGCCTATCCCAAAGTGCAAGAAACCAATCTGGAAGGTCTGCATACTATATGATTCTAACTATATGACATTCTAGAAAAGGCCCAACTATGGAGACAGTAAAAAGATCAGTGGTTTCTGGAGGCAGTGGTGGGAGTGAGGGGGAGGCAGAGCACAGGTGATTTTTAGGGCAGTGGGAGTATTCTCTGTGATATAAGGAAGATAGCTGTATGTCATTATGCCCTTGTTCAAATCCACAGAGCATACGATACCAAGAGTGGACCCGAAGGTAAGCAGTGGACTCTGGATGGTGATGATGAGTCAATATTATTTCATCTTTGCCAAAAAATGTACTACTCTAGTGAGTGATGTTGATAATGGGGGAGGTAAGCAAGTGTAGGGACAGGGAGAATATGAGAAATCTCCGTACCTCCTCAGTATTGTGAACCTAAACTGCTCTAAAAAACAAAGTCTTATAAAAAGCATCTGTAACTTTGTGTGGTATAATATTGTAGTCAGTTAGTCAATGAGGCATAATTGTTGCTAATTGAAAAAAAAAGAATTTATGTAAAGAGTCAAGTACAGTGATATTATTCAATTAATGTTTAAAGATTTTTTAAACGTTTATTCATTTTTGACAGAGAGAGTGAGAGACATAGCATGAGCAGGGGAGAGGCACAGAGAGAGGGAGACACAGAAACCCAAGCAGGCTCCAGGCTCAGAGCTGTCAGCACAGAGCCTGACGTGGGGCTCGAACTCATGAACTGTGAGATCATGACCGGGGCTGAAGTCAGGCGCCTAACCGAGTGAGCCACCCAGGTGCCCCTCAGTTTATGTTTTGATTAAAGTTGGTCTGTATAAAACATTATGACAACTACAGGTGGCATATTTTGAGCAAGTACAAGTCATAAAATCATCTTTGCCAGGAAGGCTTTACTCTCTATAGTGAAGTTGTTTTTTTTTGTTTTTTAAACTGAGTGTCTGACACGCTTCTTACGTTTGTGTGAGTTTTGGAAGCGGCCGGTCCCGGCTCCGCCTGTGTAAGCTGAGAAAAATGAATACTTGCTCTTGTGAACCCTGATTGGTCGATACGGACAAGTGACCTAAGCTCAGACAATCAGACGCCTTCACTGGGACTCAGAATGTGGAACCAGCGACACAAAGAAGGAGGTAGTGAGAATCCATTCTGGTGCAGGCGGCACCAAGTGTTCCGTGGCAGTGGTGCCAAGACCAGCACACAGCCATGGCAGTGTCTCAGCCAAATCCAGTGTCCGGGGATGGCAGTGCCGGTGGCTGTGCCCAGCGTCAGCAGGGGAGCTGCGTCACGCTGACCGGGCTGTTTCTCTGCCGAGAGCTTGGCCACAGTGCTTGCCACCTGACTGCCTTGCTTCCGGCCTGCCTCTCCCGTACTCCCAAGTATTCCAGAAGCTACCCAGCATCCTTCCGCAGCACTTCCTTCCCCTAGTTAACCCTTTCTCCCAGGTTATATGATCACACACACACATAGAAAATATATATATATATATATATATACATTTAAAATGTAAATGAATAAGTGTATAAATTATATATATATATATATATATATATATATATATATATATATCTTCTCATGAAAAAAGCCTTTGGTAGGACACAAAAATCTAGAAGTCATATAAAGATTAATCCACTTGGGAAAAAAAAAACATTGCCGAAAGTTAAATATTAAAATGAAATTTTTAAAAAACCCAACTCGCTAAACTAATGGATAACTCATTATGCATCTTACTTGAAATTTTCTCAGTGTGCGGTAGTATTAGCCATTCTTTTTACTTAAAATTCTGTTTCACTTGGCTTTTTTATGGTAGAGTTATTTCCTGGTCTTCTTGTTAGTTTTGGTTGTTGTCTCCTTCATAACCCCGCCCCCCGCCCCATTCCCTCATGCAGTATTTAAATGTGAAGTCTTTGGCACACCTCTCTTGACCATACACATACTCCTAGGGTCATTTCAACCATTTTAAAGCTTTAGACAGCATTTAAATATGCGTGACTCTTACCTGTAGCTCTGAATTAAATCTGTATTGGAAACACTTGTATAACTGGTCACCTGTATGGCTAGCTCACAAGTGACTGAGACTCACCGCTTGATATATAATATTATCAATCTTAAAAGCATTTAATATTTAACTAGAATTAGCAATGAGATCAGAGAGAAAGGACGGAAAGGCTTCAAACTTTGCTTTCTCTCCCCATCGCTACAAAAGGCTGAGACAAAACGCCACCTTTACAGGCCGTATCTCCAGAAAGGCTTTCTACTGCTCTCATTGAGCTAAAATATTTCTGGAAACCAACATGCCTCCCCATACTGTACCCAGTTCCAAGAACCTGTAAATGGAGGGAAAGTTGGAGATTATATGCTTTTTCTTACTGGCGAGGTCTATGAAAATAAGTAGAATAGTGACTGGCATGTGGAATGTATTTAATAAATGTGAGTTGTATATAAATTCAGAGCTTTTTCAAGTTGACTGGCTCTGAGTTGACCTGTAGCACATGATTCTCAGTGTTCAAGTGCTCTCAGGGAGAAGATAGTGTGAGAAAAAAGCTAGCCCTGTGCAGCTGGCCGTACCTCCACCTGTGGTGTGTTTGTTCCCCGACTGTCCCGACCCTATATGGAAGAGGGATGTGATTATGCGGAGTTGTGGGAGAGAGCTTGGGAAGGTATGATAGTCTCAGAGCTGATGAAATTCAAACTTTATTCCAAAGCTCTCAAGATCTGGGGTCTAAATCTCTACTCTTAATCCATCTTAATTTAAATGAATCCAAGATCCTAGTACCTGGGGAAATTGATCCTAAGTTCCTATAACCTCAATATGTCCAATACTAAACTCATCATCTTCCCTAAAGCCTGGGGATTCCTTTTTTTTTTTTTTTAACTTCCGTTATCTCTTGTTTCAGTGAATATCGTATCTTCTATTCAGCTTCCTAAGCCATTGGGCTCTGAGTCATCCCTGACACCCTTCCTTTTCCTTAACCCTGTATGCGTCTGAGTCTCATCAAGTTTACATTCTGAAGGCCTCTCTGGATTGTCCCTTTCTCACTGCCCTCACCATGTCACTTTTAGTTCGCACTAATTTATGGCCTGTTTCTAAGCAGCACCAAATGGGTCTCCCCACCCATCAGTTCTCTGCACTGACCTGAGAGCTCTCCTTCTAGTATATAAATTGGCACGTCATTCTCCTGTTTGGAATGTTTTATGACTTCCTGCTGCTTTGGGGGTAAACTCCACCCTCCCTTAGCTGGGCGCCCTCCGCTGCCCTCTTTCCCTCTTTCCCTGTCTTCCTTTCCTCACACTCTTTGTTCAAGGAGTAACTGTAAGGTCTTGAAATCACCACCATGCTTGTTCTGACCTCCATGCCTTTTAACATGGCTGCCTTTCGGCTGGAATGTCACTCCCCTGTTTTCTTTTAGCCAAACATGGCTTGTCTTTCAAGATTCCACCCGGTTCTTGCTTCCCTGAGAAGTTTCATTTGATGCCTTGGTCCAAGTTGCATGCCCGCTGCTGAGAGCAGGCGCTCCTTTTCTTACAATTCTTACCTGCTCTTGACTCTTTCTCTCCACGAGAAGGTGAGCTTAGTGAAGGCTGATTGTTGTGTCCTGTATGTCTGTGATTCCTGTGCCTAGCAGAGTTCCTGATATATTGTAGCCTTTGGTACCAATTTTATGATGAAAGAGTAGATAAGTGAAACCACACCCTCCTTTCTCCCTAATAATTTTAGGCCTTGCCATGGGATTCTCTCGATAGGGGAATGAAGCATTAAAGAGGTTTCCTTGGCTTATTCTCTTAGGTCTTCTTCCTCCCCTCCTGCCCCCGCTTTTCTTTATGTGAAGGCTAAGTTGTACAGAACCCCATTCTGTAACTTGGGAGGCCCACTGAATGTTGGAGAGAAAGGAGAGCTGGAGTTCCTGAGTGCTACGTCTTTGAAGTCTATGCTTTGGTAGAGAAGAAAGGTTATCTGTGTTACTCACCTGGCTAACTTAGGAGGGAAATATTGAGCAGGAATTCAAGGTATATTCAAGGTATATTCTCTGTACAGGAAAAGAGTGGATTCGATTTGGGCCTCCTTTGGCCTTTGTCATTTGGGGGCCTGAGGGTCGCGGTAAGCCAATGCCCTTCCTTGGTTCCTCTTATGAGAAAACTGGTACCTGAGTACCCTACAGACTTCCCTTCTATAGCCTTATCTTTTCTGCTTCCCTCAATCACGAATCTTATCCAGAGTTTCCGGAAGCATTATGAAGAGACACAGAAGACTGGAAACCATTATGGAAGCTCCTACCTGGGTGACAGATTCATCCCTGTTTCTCACTGCCTGTCTCCTTTCTGCTTCTTCATTGTAAGTGAAGTGTTCCAGACTCCTACCACACATCCCTCAAAGATGTTAGGTCTGCTTTTAGGGCACCGTGAGATCACCTCCACAGGAAACATCCCGTTCTAGGAGCTTCATTTCTCAGTTTAGTCCCAGCTCTGTTGATCTATGTTCTGACCCTGGCTTAGAGACACCCAATTCCATTCAGTGCAGCAGGTCATGGCTAGGCAGTAGGCCAGGCCCTGGAGTCCAAAGGAAACATCAACAACTGCTTCCGGTAGGCCATGTGCAGTGTAAGGAGAGAAGCTCTTGGCAGGGTTGAGAGCACTCACCAGGGTCCGAGCAGCCCTCGCCATGCCTGTCCCGGCAGCGCGGGAGTGGCGCCGCCAGCCTCTAAGATGGCCCCCCAGTGCACAATCCTCTTTCTTGGAGTGGGGTCTGGATTGAATGACTCATTTCTAAAGGCCAGACCACAGCAGAAGTGATGTTTTGGCGCTTATGAGATGAGGTTCTAAAACGATTGCTGCTTTTATCAGGGGGTTCAGAACAACAGGACTTGGTGAAGCAGAAGGAGGAACAGAAATGATGTTGAGGTTTTAGGATTGAATACCTAGGTGGATGTGGTGTCAGGGACTGAGATGCTGAAGGTTGGATTACGAACCAGTTTAGGCAGGGAGATGTTCTTAGTCACGATTTTCTATTTGGGTGTGAAGTTTGAGATGTTTATGTGACAATACAAATAACAATGTCTGCTAAGTAGGGCCGATTTAGGACCAAAGCTCAGAAAAGAGGTTTGGGCGTGAGTATAAACTGGGGGAATTGTCAGCCCATGGATGTTGTTTAATCATGAGACAGCACAGATCGTCAAGGGCAAGTACAGATGGAGCCAAAGTGAGGACCCAGGACTGAGCCCTAGGAATGTCAACCGTAAGAGGCTGTATTAAAGAAGAGCAAGTCAATGAAGCAGGAGAGAGTGAGACACAGCTTCCAGAGTTCCTGGAGGGAATCCAGGCACGAACATTCTTGTGGGAAAGAAGGAGGTTCCCCGAGAAGAAGGGAGTGGTCACCTTGGTCAAAAGGTCTTGAGAGGGTGAGGGAGTTTAGGAATGTGAAGTAGCCATCTGATTTGACCACATGGTGGTTGCTGGGGACCTTGATAGGAGGAATATTTCAAACTTTCAGAGGTAAGGGCTAACGTGGGCCCAGAAACACAAGGCCGCAGACAGTATTTCATGTGACTAATCCTTAGGAATCTGGGCACCTATTAAATTTCAGTTTGATTTAATTTGACTTGTGGAATCCTCACATCAGAAGTCTAAAGCACAGGGGCGCCTGGGTGGCTCAGTCGGTTAAGCGTTCAACTTCAGCTCAGGTCATGATCTCATGGTCTGTGAGTTTGAAGCCTACGTTGGGCTCTGTGCTGACAGCTCAGTACCTGGAGCCTACTTCAGGTTCTGTCTCCCTTTCTCTCTCTGTCCCTCCCCTGTTCATGCTTCTCACTCTCTCTCTCTTTCAAAAGTAAATAAACATTAAAAATTTAAAAAAAGAAGAAATCTAAAGCATAATATATTTGAACTGCTTTAAGCAGCTTATTTAAGGTAGTTTGGCAAATTGCTTCTCCAAATAACTAGCCCTCGTTTTTGCCATATGATCGAAAGATCAGAAAATGAATATAGTCAACTTGCCCTTCCCCTTACCTAGCAATAATTGCTAGTTGCACACATAGATTATGAAAATGCTTCTTTATATTCTTGAACTCAGCCATCTTGAATGAATTCTAGATGCTAGATGCATCTTCTAGCATCTTCTTTCTATAAATAGTGCAGTGTACTTACAGGGACTATGTTAGATAAATAAGGGCTCAGGAAGTGTGTACATAGGTCAACACTGCGTGGAAAGGAATTTTCCAGTTTCGAAAACTCTACCACCTCAGGGGAAGGGAATCCTTCATTTAGCCCCTCAGCAACTCAGCAGCTCAGCAGCTCAGCAGCACAAAATAACACTAAGAAAATTAGGCTGCACACTGAATAAGTATGACGTGGTCAATTTATTCATAGTCTATTTTTGCACTGATCTCTTTGAGCTATGCCAGGATTAATAAATGTGGTTTATGCGTAGCCATGATGCTCTCAGGAGACTTAGTTTAATAAAAATATAAACCCGCAGATAAGTCTTATTTTTGTGATGTTCTGGTAGTCACAGGATTAGGCAACCCAACCGCGCTGCTGGCTCTTGCTCAAAGCCTGGGTGGGTGGCCTGCGGACCAGACTTAGGGGTTGCTTTAGGTTCGTGCAGGGCAGGGGCCGGACTGAACTGTGCTGACCAGGGAAAGTCCTAGAGATTTTGAGCTGTGATTTACACAGTCTTTTATGCGTTATTATAACATGTACTCAAGGGCACACATATTTTCTCTGGTTTTCTATCTTCATGAGCAAAGTACGATTTGGAGATGTTTCTTGGGCAATAGCCTAGTAAGATGGATGCTGACTGTATGTCTCTGGATTAGGAAATATTTGAGGACTTCAATAAACTGATGTAATTTTTAGGCACTCTTTGTTCTCTGACATTTTCTTTTTATTTATTTTTTTACTTTTATTTTATTTATTTTTCAAGTTTATTTATTTATTTTTTTATTTTTCCATAATATTTTATTGTCAAATTGTTTTCCATATAACACCCAGTGCTCTTCCCCTTAAGTGCCCTCCACCATCACCACCACCTCTTTCCCTCCCTCCCCCTTCCCCTTCAACTCTCAGTTCATTTTCAGCATTCAATAGTCTTTCAAGTTTTGCATCCCTCTCTCTCCCCAACTCTCTCTCCCTCCTCTGCTCCCCCTGGTTCTCCATTAGGTCTCTCCTGTTTTCCTGCTAGACCTATGAGTGCAAACATATGGTTTCTGTCCTTCTCTGCCTGGCTTACTTCGCTCAGCATGACACCCTCAAGGTCCATCCATTTTCCTACAAAAGGCCGTGTGTCATTCCCTCTCATTGCCATGTAGTACGCCATCGTGAATATATACCACATCTTCTTGATCCATTCGTCAGGTGATGGACATTTAGGCTCCTTCCATGTTTTGGCTATTGTTGACATTGCTGCTATGAACATTGGGGTACATGTGCTCCTATGCATCAGCACTTCTGTATCCCTTGGGTAAATCCCTAGCAGGGCTATTGCTGGGTCATAAGGGAGTTCTATCGATAGTTTTTTGAGGAACCTCCACACTGTTTTCCAGAGCGGCTGCACCAGTTTACATTGCCACCAACAGTGTAAGAGGGTGCCCATCTCTCCACAGCCTCTCCAACATCTATAGTCTCTTGCTTTTTTCACTTTAGCCACTCTGACTGGCGTGAGGTGGTATCTCAGTGTGGTTTTGATTTGTGTTTCCCTGATGATGAGTGATGTTGAGCATCGTTTTATGTGTCTGTAGGCCATCTGGATGTCCTCTTTGGAGAAGTGTCTGTTCATGTCTTCTGCCCATTTCTTCACTGGATTATTTGTTTTGTGAGTGTGAAGTTTGGTGAGTTCC